>VDFB02259789.1:0-97409 GCA_007258455.2 Sequoia sempervirens | reverse complement strand
TTTAATTCATCTTCACTAGGGGCTTTGAACCCCCCCCCACATATGGTTATCGCATCAACCATGTTTTGCCAGAAAGGTGACCTATAACATGTCATAAATAAATTGATAAGTTACATAAGTATTGTAAAATTTGAATTCGATAATGAGATAATGAGATACATCTAGATTCTAAAATTTAAATATAAATTTTAAAACAATTAAACGAAAAAAAACTACCTGGCTACATGGAAGGGAATGGTGCAGTAGTACCAAAAGTCTGCAATTGCCTTTTTGGCTGCATCATGTGCGTCCTTGTTCCAACCCATGCTCTCAAGTGACGGTTGGGAACCAGGGGTAGTGCGTGGTACAAAATACGAGTCCACCCTAGATTTATGAACTCTAGGGCCAATGCTAACACTGCCACTACCACTAGCAGTAGCCGCGCGCCACCAGCACTAGGAGTACGCATAGGCATTGTTGATGCAGAAACAGAAGCACTACCACAAGCACTAGCACTAGGACGGTATGGAGGCATGGAAGAAGCATCTCCAATAGCACCAAGTCCCTGTCCAACTCCAACACTCAACAACTCCTGCTTCTGTTTCTTTTTCATTTCTTTTTGCATTTCAAAAGTTTCTAATTGCACCTGCACTTCACGAACAACCTCAGGAGGTGCTATAGGGCAACCCACTGCATCATGGGCTGGTATGCGTGCAAGATGATATTTTAATCGATTTATGCCTCCATGATATATTGTTTTGCAATAGAAACATTTGTCGTCTCCTTTTTTCATTCCGGGAAAGATTTCAGCATGTTTCCAAGCAGGGTCTTTTCTGACTGGGGTATGAGACATTGTGAAAATAATAATATGGTATGATTTGCAAATGAATGTGGCTGCACAAAATAGGGTTTCTAAAATTATTTAAGTTGCAAGTAGGGTTTGTAAAAAAAATATGCAAACTCAAAAGAATAGTGATTTTACAAATTACAATGAAATATTTGTTAAAAAAACACAAAAAAATCAATTAAAATCGAACTTACCTCTTAGATTTAACTTGGAATGCAATAGAAACTCCTCCAAATCACTGGTAATGAGCTTTCAATGCACCTCCTTGCTGGTATGAAGCTCCCCAAATGATATATGCCCTTGGATTTGTCTTCAACAAGTTGCTGGTTGCCCTCTCTTCTCCTCCTATTTTTCTTCACAACTCTCTCTTCTCCTCCTATTTTTCCAAATGAATGAAATGAGTGCCCTTTTAGGGCGAAATAGAAGATATAAATAAAAAAACAGATTAAAAAAATGTTGTGTTTTAATTGTTTTTTGGCCTTTTTGGCCGCTGTTGCCGCGGCCGCGTCCCACAATCGAGACTCGCCCCGTCCGGCGCGTCCGGCGAGTCCGGACCTGGACGCGGCAGCGCCCGCGTCCGCGCACCCAGGACGCGGCCAGGGCCACTCGGCGCGGGACTCGCCGCGTCCGGAGGACTCTCGGCGAGTCTCGAAGCTATGGACTTGATACTCACAACTACTAAACAAGCATTCCCAAATCTGAGATTTATATTGTTGATTCTGGGTATAGATTTTATGTATTCCCTAAATCATTAATAAAATTTTTGGTTATTTGTCTCTTGCATTTGTTTGGAATTGTCAGTTTGCAAAAATTCTGTATTATCTGTATTGTTGGCGAAATTCAAATAATCCAGATCAGGGTGGGTTATTATAGACCTTTAAATAGGTTTCTGTCAAATATACAACTGCTTGCTCCATGCTTCCTATTTTTGGCTCGGCAATGCAAGAAGGAATGCATGTTTTAATGTGTCACGTTATGTCTCTACATATGAAGTTACCAAATGTGTTGTTAGAGTGCAAATAAGTTCATGTTTACTCTAGATTGTCCCATTGTTTTCAAACTATGTGCTTTTGAGATGAGTCTTTGTGAGGAACACTTATCATATCATAGAGATAGCTGAATTTGGAGAGAATCTGGTCATACAGAGAAGTTGAAAATTTGTTCACACTATTGGAGAGAAATTTAGGTTTGCACAAAGTCTGAGTTGGTCGAATGGACAGAAAACTAGTTAGAGAATCCATAAGTGCTATGCACTATCATGAGTGCTTACACAATATACTATGTAGCAGTTAATCTAGCTTCCATCTTTGTTCACCTTCCTCTTATGTTTGGTGGCTAGATTTAACTATTGTAAATATGCCATCCACTTATTGTGGCATGCATTCTCCAACTTGCTCTATGTATGTAGGAACTAAAGTAGCTTGTGGTTTTCGTAAATGAGGTTCTCCTCCCTAGGATGCAATGTCGCTATTGTAGGGAAATTTGATGTCAAACAGTAGAATGCTGATGAAGTTAAAAAGAAGCTGATGAAGTCAAACTATTGATGTTGATGAAGATATCTTAGTTGCGGATTTAGAAGAAAGCCAATCACTATTTTTAGGATAAGTTTTTTTGGTTAGTTGCCCAATTTTTATTCTCCATTTTTAGTTTAATCACCCAGTTGGAAAACTGCATGTAAGGCAACTTAATTAGGAGATTATTTAATTGTTTTTTAATCAATTATTATTAGGAGTGTCAAACTGTATATTAGATGCATTATTTCAATTTGTATGTAAGTATTTTGAAATGGAAAATTAGAGAGTAATTTAAGACTCAAGGAAGTTGATTCAAAATAAACAAAAGTCATTTTTTCAGTGTGTAATTTCTGAGCAGCCCTTGTCCCATATGAAATTTATTAACTGTAGTATCAGAGCAAGCTTTTATTAGCACAAGAGTTTATTTGTGTAGGTGAGAATTACATCGGACAGGTTTAGATTAGAAGTTCCTTCATTAGAGTTTAAGTTATGGAGACTTTGAGAGGAAATCTTAGCTTTGTTTGGTTTGCTACAATGGCATCAAACAATTGTGCAATGCTAGTTCGATGGTTCAAAGCTGAACATTTTAATTATTGGAAAGATTAGTTGAAAGTGGTATTAATATGGAAAGGAGTATGGGAAATAGTAGCAAGTAGGTATGCTGAACCTCAAGATTGGAGTATATTGAGTGTAAAGACTAAGACAAAAAGGAAAGAAGAGAAAAAAATCCCCAAGCTTTTTTCTACATTCAGAGAGCAATGGATTCAAGTATTTATCCAAGAATTATAGGTTGCAAGACATCAAAGGATGCATGGACAGCTTTATAAATTTCATATTGAGGGATATATTAGGTAAGGGCTACAAAGCTTCAAACCCTAAGGATGAATTTTGAGAATTAAAAAATGAAGATTATTGTATTAGAGTAACAAATGTAGTGAATAAGATGAGAACATATGGGGGAGGTAGTGAAGATCTTTAGATATTTTACACCCAAGTGGATGAATATTGTTCTTACTGTAGAAGAGAGCAAAAATTTAGATGCTTTAAAGGTTGAAAAGCTAATTGGATTTTTACTTACCCATGCAGAGAAGGTAAAATGTATCGGTGGTTTAGATGAAGCACTTATGTCAAAGGCAAAAATCAGTGAATCAGGGAGCAAATAAATTATTTCCTCAAGGCAATAATGGGGAAAATTCTTATTGATGACATAGTTAAAATTTTAGAGGAAGAGGACAAAGTAGAGGCCATGGTTTCTTAAGAAGTAGAGGCAAGTGTAAGGAAAGGCAATTAATTCAATGCTACTATTGCAAGAAATTTGGTCATATTGAGGGAGACTACAGATTGAAGGATTCAAGTTAAGGAGAAAAGTGAACTATGTACAAGAAAACACAAGGAATACAAATAAAGATTGACTACACTATCCTATTCCAAGAAATTTGGTCATATTGAGGGAGACTATAGATTGAAGGGTTCAAGTTAAGGAGAAAAGTGAACTATGTACAAGAAAACACAAGGAATACAAATAAAGATTGACTACACTATCCTATTCCAAGAAATTTGGTCATATTGAGGGAGACTACAGATTGAAGGATTCAAGTTAAGGAGAAAAGTGAACTATGTACAAGAAAACACAAGGAATACAAATAAAGATTGACTACACTATCCTATTCCATGCAGAAAAGTTAAAAACTTAAATAATGAGGTATGGTTTCTAGATTGAGGTTATTCTAATCATATGATAGGTTGTAGTGAATATTTTCAAAGATTGATGAAATTTTAAGCGACTTTGGGTGTTAATAAAGTACTTGAATTTTGTGGAAAAGGAAAAATGGATATAGACTCTTGACAAGGAAGAGCAGATAAGTTTTTTTTTTGAGACTGCAGGAATTAGTCGGGTATCTCCTATAAACTGCAATGCGCTTGGTAAAAAATTTTCACGTGACTAGTGGCGCTAGCGTGACACGGCCTTTGGTACCATGGGGACGGTGGGGAGACTAGACCTTGTGACCTTTGGCCTGCAATAGGATGCTATAGCCAATCGAGCTAGGCCCACCGCCCCAAGAAGAGCAGATATTGTTGATCTATAGTTATACCATTCACCACAATTAAGGCATACTTTAATGAGTGTTGGATACCTTGTTAATAAAGGACTTAAATTGGTATTTGATGGTAAAGTTTCTACTATCCATAATAAGAGACGAGGAAAGATGATTGTTGTTGGCGTAACAACTAACACCTCTGGAGTATAAGTTGGTACGGACAACTATGCACACTACGCAATGAGTGCTCTTCAAATTAGGAGGGGAAGCTCCCTCATTGTGCCAGACAAAAGTGCTTAAAAAGGGAAATAAACTAAACTATATCCTGTCTTTTTGTCTTAGCTGTAAGAGGTACAAGGCTTTCATGAAAACTCTATATGTTGCAGCTAAGTAGTTTCTGGTTTCATAGATCATTAACTACAACTAAGCTAACTACTTTAAATCTATCCAATTTCCTCAAGAAAACAGAGCATGAGGAAATGGAGCAGGAATGATTATTTGACGATAAACAAGCACAAATTCTCAACTTGAAGGCAAGGTGGCACATCTATTAGCTCAATCTGAACCAACTTATTATTCACACACATCACACGATAAACAAGAACAGATTCTCAACTTGAAAGCAAGGTGGCACATCTATCAGCTCAATCTAAACAAGTTTATCGAACACAAAACATGATCAATCTAACTAAGGAAAGAATTCACCATCATAATTGCATGAAACCCAAGTGGCATAACAATTCATCATAACAGTAAATACTCATGAACAAATACAAAATGAGCAATATTGAAGGCAAGGTAGGCACAACATATATTTCTCTCTCGTGCAAAAGTTCTTGAACAGATACAAAATAGCAATACTACAGGCAAGGTGGGCACAACATGTATGCTATCACGCAAAAGTTATGTACAAATGAGCAAAAGCTCTTATTTATAGACATCAAAAGGTGTAGGGAACCCTAAAATCACCTTGAGTCAACTACAGTCTTGCAATGCATTCAAGATTTTATTGCTAAACCCTAACAAAGCAAACTATATAGTTAACTGGAAAATTACCATCAGTTAACCAACACATCTAATCTAAATGGACAATGTGCAAGCATGCACGTCCTTATTGAAAGCAAAGTTAACTGGAACACTACCCTCAGTTAACTGAAAACCCTAATCCTAACTGCTGTGAAGATAATTCCAAGGAAGAGATATGCATGTATGAAATCAACAAGTGAACTCAAGACTTAAAGTCGAGTTAACTGCTGCTCCTGACTCTAACCTCAGAACTAACTGTAGATCCCAATTGGCAGATCACTCCAAGTCATCTCGGTCCAACACCTCGACCAAGAATTCATCAATCACTCTGTCCTCTGGCACTTTAACGCTGTCCAAAACAATAATCTGCTTCTTCAACTCCTTGTCACTCTCCTTGATCGTATGCATGCATTCTTTGACATCCTCAACCGCCTTCTTGAAACTAGTTGAAATCATTGAAATGTTCTCCAGCTTAGACGCCACAGGATCTCCTTCAAGATTATCACGAATCAGCTTTTCAAACTCAGCTTGTACCACATTTAGTCCAATATACGTGCCATCTTCAAGAAGGTAATGACACAGGATTTGAACAACAAAGCCACTGACGAGTGCAGGAGCTCCGACAACATTATCCTTTAGTGAAAATAACTTGGTAGAGATCTTTTCACATATCTCCATTTTGAAAATATGCTGCTCTTTCCAAGTGAAAACCTTCTCTCTATCTTCATCAATCTCCAAAGCACCATATGCAATAGACAATTGAGATATAAGAATTTGATCCTTGGCTATACTCTCTACAATTGAAATCTCGAGCAATTGAATGCCTTGACGAAGTTTATGTGCATCACTCCTCAACTGATATAAATCCAGAAGAAGATGCCGACCTGTAACAATGAAGCTTTCAATCCAGTTGTCCAAAAGTCTGCCATGACTGACTAATTGATCCAACTTTCGTTGTTCTGCAGGTGTATTCTGTGGAAGAACAGGCGCTCTACTCGAATTTCCATGAACAAGATCAAAGATATATTGTCGAAGTTGACTGTTCTCAGCTTTAAGCAGTGCTTTATCTTCTCCGTCCTTTGTGATGCGTTCTTCAAGATTATTGGTGACAATCTTAAGAAGGCTCACGCCTGTCTCTCGAGTGGTCCTGCCAAGATTTGCCTTGGTGAAAGTAAAGTCACCGATTTCAACCTCATCTAGGCTCTTACCCTCTGGAGGAGTAGCAACTCTATAATAACTCCTAATTGAGTCTTCTCGATATAGACTCTGTTTCTCATTTCTTTTGTTCGACTCTTTCCATAAGGTTCACCCCAACCTGCCAGATAACCATAGTTGTATGGAAGGTTCTCATCATTCTCCCAAAAGTTCTCTCGAAACAACAATAATGAACAATATTATCAATCTGAGGAGGAGAGTGTCCCCATGTGATTTCCAACCTGTAGGGTCACGGTCTTTGATTCCACTCAAACCTGTATCTCAGCTCCTCACACCTATATCAATAAGATGCACACGGGTGAACTATTAGGGAGTAAATATGGGTTCAAAATTTCAATGACTATCTCCCAATCGGGATCTTAGGTGCATTCTCTACTTGCTTCTACTTCCTTTTACCAGTAGTCCTCCCTCTCGTATTTCCACTAAGTCTAACCCCTTCAGGTGGTGTCAGGATAGCCTTGACCCGAGGCCTTGACCTCGAAGTAGAAGGCAATGAAGAAAAATCCACTGGTGGCTCTATAACAGGAACTGACTTTCGCCTTCGTTTGCTTTCCAAGAACTGCTTGCTGGTCTTGATAACTAATCTAGACACGTCCTCAATAGAAGTATTCTCCTTAGCATACCAATCTGGTGAGCGAAGTGGCAGCCGAGCAATTTGATCCTTGACATATGAATTGAGAAGAACCTCTCCATCATCATCTGATAGACCATCAACATCCTCTAATAGGTAATCAGAGAGCTGAGTAATAGTGAGTCTACAATAGTGACGACGATGAACCTCGAATTCATCCTCGCAATTAGCCCAAAAGTCTTCAAGTGCTGGCTTATGTGCAATCCCTCGCTCCAACCTGGCTGCATAATGACCCAAAGGATCATAGGAATGCCTCTCAGTATGAGACTTGAGTTTAAATTTCTCTATCTCAGTTGACATATACCTGGCATTTGCCGTAGTTCTGCATGTGAAAATACCCAATCCAAACGGAAAGGAAACTGTAGACTTATGACGACTGCGAAGAAATGAGTGAACATGTTGAACCTGTCTGAGAAATTCCATGAAAATGATCTTGTCTGAAGGGTACCTTGGTAACATTAGAGGCTCTCCAACATATCCATAAACCTAGATGTATGTAAAAGTAGGGAATTGGATAAACCAATCCGCCCAAGTCTCCATCGCTGATTTTGCCTCCACAGAAATCTAGATGTGCATTTCATTGTCAAGATCTCTGATTGTCTTCATAGAAAAATGATCATTCACTGCTTGGAAATCCTGTTCAGCTTTAGAAAATTCCAACTGAGAGTAGTACTCGTGAACACGCTGAACACCAAGAGTTCCGTTAGTTTTTAGGTGTCTATAGCTGCCTTGAGATGCAACTAAGTAGACCAAGTAAGACACCATGTGAAACTCATGAAACTTGAGAAAACCAGTAATTTGCTGATGTAGGCAATCGCTGATCAACATAGCCCAGTCAAAATGTTCTGTGTCATCAAGGATCCTGGAAATAATGTAAAACATCCATGATCGGAAAGTACTAGCATCTTCCTGACCTGTAACTCGATTGAGTAGAGTTATCAAAACAACAACCTCGTCTTTGAATTCACCACGACCAATCTTTTTAGGCATGTTAGTCTTTTGAACCTTCAACCATCTCTGAGCAACCTTTCTCTGTGAACGTTCTTGATCTCCATCCCATATCTTCTCACAGGCCTCAATAACCACAGTGAAATTATCTGAACGAGAAGGAATAGCAAAGCATTTCTCTACATCCTTTGGCTTAAGACTGCAGATGACTCTCCCATCAGCTGATCTGATTTGTCGTGAAGACGAGTCGTAATGCTTGATGCAAGCAAGAACAAACTCGAGATCGAAAGCGGTGACGAGAATAGATGCTGCTGCCAGCAACCCAGAATGTTCAAGATTCTTCAATGTATTGCTGCTAACGCCCTCCAAACTGTTCAGGTTAACCATTGGATAGACATGACCTAAGTCTGTGTCTAAAGTTTTAACAAAATCATGTATAAGGACTGATTTGGTTTTATAATCTATGAGATTGAACTGCATTTTGAAAATGAAGACTTTTGACTGTGAAGTTGAATATATTTAGACAACTTTTCGAAAAGGCTGAAAATCTCTGGACAAGGCTAAAAATAGCTTATGGCGGGAAAAGTTTTCGGAATTTTTCTGAAATGTGGGTTTTGTGCAGAATCAAATTCTAAGACAACCTAGATCAATAAAAATTTGAAAAATTGAGTTTCAGACCCACATGCAAAGAGATTCTCGGAAAAAAGCATAGAGCTTCAGAATAAAGCTACGGGGCAATTTTCTCAGAAAAAAAAAAATCTAAGACATGGGTTTTGCTGCTGATGTTGAAGTATGTGAACCTAGATGATCAAACTTTGAAAATTTGCTGATTTTCTTTGACATGCGTAGAAAGTACCTAAGATGAGAAATAGAAGAAATAAGACAGAAGAAAGAAGGTTTTATTTGTTCTGCTTCTGTAGAATTCGCCTATCTCTGACTTGAATTTGATGTAACATGCATGCAAATTGAAAACAAAGTCTAGAATATTCTTTTTCTAAACAAACTGAATCCGTTGCTATGAAGAACACTGAAATCTGACACCTGTAGCACCTTCAAATCATTGTTTGCTCAAGAAAAACGTATTTCTCTTAGCTTGGGATGAAGAATAATGGACACCTAAGTCTAAATAAATAGACTTTCATCACCAAAATTGTGATAAATGCATGCAAACCTAAAAATGGCGCTTGGCTTGTGATTGGACCTCAAAAATCCACGCTTAGCCAATGATTGGCTCTTGAAACAGTTAACTGAAGATCAAAATACCCTAAATAGGGCGCCATGCTTTGAGACTTCAGTTAAAAATCCAAACTAGGGCGCCATGCTTAGAAACTCCAGTTGAAAATCCAAACTAAAACGCCATCTTTAGAAACTTTAGTTGAAAAATCCAAATTAAGGCGCCATGCATAAAGAACTTTAGTGGAAAATCCTAACCAAGGCACCATCTTTAGAAACTACAGATAAACCTTGACATGCGTGATGCATTGAGACTTTAGTTAATTCTTGACATGCACTTCAGTTAAGTGGACATGCAAAATAATAACTCAACATGCAAAGTTAGTTAACTGGACATGCAAACTAGTTAACTCAACATGCAAAACTGAAAAAGCACTTGACATGCAAAGATGTTAACTAGAGATGACAACCCAGAAATCGTTCTCTTTAGCTAAAAGTCGAAATTTAAATATTTAAAATTCCTCTTTTAGGCGCACATGTGATTTTGAATTTGAAAAAATCAACTTTGACTTTTGGCATTTTTCTCTAGACTTAAAAACCATTTTTCATGAAAACTGGATTTTGAACCTCTCTGGGGCCTTTGTTCAATCCCTGACACTGGCTGACTGACGTCACCGATTGACTGGCTGACAGTTGCATTGCAGAGCAGGACAAAAACTGATCAAAAGACTCCTTGAGATTGCAGACCATAAAACCAAGATCTGAGTGCTCAAAAATCCAAGCGCCTTTTGCAAAAGTTGCGCTTTTTCTCAAACAGCCATTTTCCATCATTTTCATCTCGTACGAAGGGAAAAACTGAATCCTCCATAACTTCTGTCTGACAAAGTTTTAGGACTAGATAACTGGATCACTGCGGAGCTGACTTCATTCCTTACAACAGTTCCAAGACAACATTTCTTCAAATTCCAACATCTGAGGGTTGAAAAACAAGGGCGCCTTTTTGAAAAGGTGCTCTTTTTACTCCAAAGATAGCCATTTTTTCAACTAGCCAAAATATCACTAAAACTCCGACTGCAGGCTGACAAGACAACTTCTGACCTAACGGAGACAGGAAACAGAGAGATGAATGTAACACAGACGGGATGAATACCTGAGATCACCAAAAAGAAGGCATTAAAGGCTCCAAAAGCTCAAGCGCCTTTTTGAAAATGTGCTCTTTTTGCTTTTTCCTTGATATTTCGACCAAGATTTAACCTTGTGTTTGACCTCTAGCTTAGGCAATTCAGCAACTCAGATTCACCTGCTGACGGATGCATTGCGAAGCCTGAGCAGATGTGAGACAAACATCCTAGGTGGCATTTAGTCAAAAACCTTCATTTGACGCCTCAAAAAGATGGGCGCCTTTCTCAAAAGCTGCCCTTTTCCCTCCAGTGTTTGTCATTTTTTGTTCTCATTTTCCGTTGTATCTCCCGTAACTTGAGCTAAACACGTCCGTTTGACAGGCTTGATAGCTCATTGCGAAGCTGACGTGATGCCGGACAAATGTTTGCTGGAGGTGACAAACCCTAAAAACAGGATTTGAGCCCCTAAAAGATAGGGCGCCTTTTTGAAAAGGTGCTCCCCTCTCTAGAGATAGAAAAATTTGATGATTTTCCTTCAGATTTTCACTTTTCTCAAAACTCTTTAGTATCAGACTGACATGAAACAGACATAACTTCCATATTCAAAAAGCCCAAAAATCACCTTCTGACATCACTTTGACAAGGTTAAGACTATTTTTAGCAAAATGCCTTAGTGAAGCAAAAAAATTGGTTTGGGTACAACAATTGCTACAATATAGATGAGAAAGAATGAAATGTTACCATTGAGAATTAAAGCAAGTGAATCAAATGTTTGTTATACTACTATTGAGGATGCAAGTTGGTTATGGCACCAAAAGTACGGACATCTTAATTTTTAGAGGTTGCATATTTTTAGCAAAGAAAGCTAGTACATGGATCAAAGATTCAAGCAAGAGGAATGGAAGTGTGCAAGGGTTGTGCACTTGCAAAACACCATAGGGACATGTTTCTTGGAAGTGCATGGAGAGAAAATCAGCCATCGAAGCTTATTCATTCAGATTTGTGTGGCCCTATGTCCAAGCAAGCATAGGTATAAAACACTACATGATTACATTTATTGATGATTTGATTGTATACATTTATTTTGAAGAATAAAAGTGATGCTTTTGAATCATTCAAAATGTTTAAGGCTACAATAGAAAAAGAAAGTGGAAGATACATAATGTGTTTAAGAACAAATAGAGGAGATTAATTTTGTTTAGAAGAATTCAATGAATTTTGTGCAAAGACTGGAATTAAAAGACAATTAATAGAATGATTTACATTGCAGCAAAATAGAGTGATAGAAAAAAATGCTACAACAATAATCGAATCAACAAGAAGCATGTTGGAAGCAAAGAGTATGGACAAGGCATTTTGGGCTGAAGTAGTTAATATTGCTGTTTACATGATGAATAGGAGCTTAACTATTCTAGTAAGAAATAGGACATTGAATGAAGCTTGGTATGCAAGAAAAAGCTTATAGTGTGTAATGTCCCTTCTTTTTGGTCCATTCCAATATTCTTGGAAACTCCAACTTTCTTGGAGAAGACCTGCTTTCTGGGAAGGAGATTCTGACAATAATAAGTGAGTTATTGGAGCCAAAATGTGCACAATGGTACTTTTTGTGTGCAAATTTGATATTTTGGTAGCACTCCAAATTTCTTGGAGAAAGTCCATCATCCTTAGATAGTGCCAAGATTTTGGGGTTTTGTGTAGATTCAATGTTTGGTGTGATATATATAATGCTTTTGCAAAAAAAATCTATTTTTGAAGGCGCTGAGTGCTCTTGTACGAGCCATACCTCTTGTGGGAAATGTTGTACCTATCTAAGGAATGTTTGATGATTTATTATCATTTAAAGTGTTGTAGCAGTATAGTCATCTTAGAGGATAAAGGTTACAAAATTGTGATTTTAATGTGAAAGACTAGCTTATGGAAAAATTAATAAATTAGCAAATTGGGTTGGAAATAACAATGGTTTATTAGTTGATTGATTCAACTATAGCACTTTTTCATCTCTCTAGCTTCTTTTTGGGTAATTATTTTATGATTTTTAGTTTCATGCCAATTGTTTGATGAAATGCTCATTTTTAGAATATTGAAGAAATGTATTTGAAACTGATTCAAATATGATTGTAAATGAAAGTCATTCCTCATTGTAATAATCCAAAAGGTATACTACTGGGTTCTTTCTTTTCTAAATATTTTTATTGTTATAGATCTTTGGATGGTAGTACAATTGGATCCCATTTGAATTTTCTATTTTACTCTATCTTGCTTGGCATGAACCAAGATCGGGTGAGTTAATCCACCATTTTGGCATTGATACAACTTCGTTTGCACTCACTATCTGCTAGTTTGGCTAGAGCGATTCAATGATCATTTTAAATTGTAAGTGTTAGAGTTCGCTATGGAAATAGCCACCCAAGATCTAGAGGCCAAATGGAAAGCACAAAGAGATCAATATGCAATGCTCAAGATTGCAATGGAATTGAATATCCAAGAATTCAAATTACAAATGAGAACCCCTTGGTTATATAGCCAAGGTGGACATAGGATTAGACAAGATCATGATAAGTGTCTTAATCCTATCACATGAGACAACTAACTTGACATAAAAGTCAAAAAGATAAGATCTAGAGATGACAACTAAGTCTTCTAGAAGGAATCTTAGGACCTAAGTAAGCTTAACATGTGAATAAATCCCCTAGTAGGAATTAGCTAGGTACAAGACTTTTATTCACACCATAGTAAGTTGGTCAACTTGCCGCCAACAATTTTCAATTAATTTTCCTCCATCTTTGTTCTCACTCCATATGCTCACACCTTTTCCCATTTTGGGGATTGGGTGATGATAAATAGTAGAATTGAGTTGATTGCAAAAAAATTATTGGGACTTGAGCAAACGCCCTACGGGGGTTATTACGCAATGGCACACTTGAAAATATTTGGTTGCTTAGCTTATGTTTACATAAATGATGAGAAAAGATAGAAATTGGATGGAGAGAGTGAAGCATGCATATTGATATATTACAATGCCTACAAGTTTTATGCCTCTCATGGAAGGAAGAGGATCACTTTTAGACATGCAATATTTGTTGGAGTCTATATAGATCACTTGAAGAATGAAAAAGAAATGGCACGTCAAGGAATAATTTGAGATCAAGAAGAAAAAGCTGAAAGTACAAAATTGACATCAAGTTCAAGCAAATTTGGTACAAAAAATAAGAAGGTAATGCAAACTCATCCTCCAAATCTAATGATAGATCAAAAATTTAAAAGATTGATAAGAAGTCAAGTTAGAGAAAGCAATGAAGATAATAAATTGATCAATTATGCATTTTATTCAAATATTGAGGTGGAACCTACTAAGTTTGAAGAAGTGGTTGAAAAGAAATAATGGATTATAACTATGCATGATCAAAAAGAAGTTGGGGTGCCCCAATTAAATAATATATAATCAATTTTAAGTTGTGGTACCTCAATTAAATCAATTTTATCCTTGTAATGACCTTTCAGTTTTAAGCTATCCATTCGACTTCTAATGGGGACATGGATGGTGGCTTTTCAGCTTCTATGAAAATGTATAAAAAGGCTCAATTCAAAGCCAATAGACAGAGTGGTAGGCATACATCTCTTCGGATGAGTTTGTCAAGCTGTGGAATACATCTCGTCTGAGGAGTTTTTCAAATCATGTAATGTCCCCTTTTTAGCCTGACGTTGCTTTTGGATGGTTTAGCCTATTCCTAACCCTCGTAGGCTAATGAGCATGGTTAGGGGGTCCTTTGTGGCAGATAGCTAGTCAGTTGATGGTTTCCATTTCCTGGATTCAGTTGAATTGGAGAAATAAGGAGTTATATTAAGATATAATGTTTAATTATTATTAAAGTTATCTTTAATAATAATTATTATTTTAATGTTATGTTATAATGTTATATTTGAACTTTATATTATATCATCACATTTTAATATTTGTAAAGTGCAAATATTATTTTATTAAAGAGAAGCTTCTAGATGTTTTGACCTCTTCTTGGAGAAAAAGTATAAAGAGAGGGTTAGCCAAGCTTCTAATCATCCAGGATTTGACATTTGATTTGGAGTTGTTGTGTGGAGAAGGAACCAGCTAGGGTTTCTGCCATTACTAGGCCTTTGGGAACGAAAACTCTCATAGGTTGTGCAATTTTGAGGCTGTGAAATTATCAACTTAATTATTGCCTGATTGTGGGCTTCATCCAAAGGTCCAATTTGTGCTACATTGGAGGATTTACAGATTTTCATTTACCAAATTTAATGGCCTTTGGCCAAATTTGGAGTTGCTGGAGCAAATCGATTTCATGAGAATAATTGCTGTTGAGATAAACAATACTTCAATTGGAATCATCTATTTGTAGATCTTAGAGTCATATTCTATTGGATGGAGAATATTTCATTGAAGAATATTTGCCTAATTTCACGGTTTTTGGGAAATACTTTTTGCTGCCATCATTAGTCGATCTGCAGACTAGAATATTCAGAAATTTATTTGTAGAAGTCTCATCGTGCATCGATTTGGCTTGGCACTTGGATCGCTCCACCCCTTGGATATAGGCGACCATTCTTGGAAGGTTTGGAAGGGGTTTAAGGCTGCATACAAATTGTTTTGAGAGCTGCAACTTCAGAATAGGGGCGGCCATAACTGGAGTTCGATTCTACATTAGAAAGGCCCTTCTTCATCAATAATCATTGGCAGCCTATTCCAGGTTCTTTCATGTATTTCTTTTTGCATCTTAGGTTATCATTGTATTGTAATAGTGCTGTCACAACAGCAATCTATGGCTGCATATATATTCAGACTTTGCATTGTAATACCAAGAGTCTTGGCTCTTCATTTCTATATTAGCATTGTAATGAGATAGTACATAAATGAAAGGAAGGACAAGTTGCATGATAAATGTTTGATATAATGTTTATGGTTATTATCTCCATAGATGGCATAATAGTTTGCATGCCAAGTGTTTGACGAAATGTCAATTGGCTGTAGGAGTTAGTTTTGCATTGTAAAAGTCATCTATTGCATTTGAAAATACAAAAGCAATTGCATTTTATCTTACAAACATTCATAGTTGTCATTTGCAATCATTGATACCATTGAAAACATTCAAAGAAACATCATTGGCAACAAGAAAAGTCAAAAACAAAGCAATCAAAAGTTCTTATCAGACTATATTAGCTTGCACACCAACTGTTTGACAAAATTACAAGGATAGCAAGTGAAGAGTTTTGAGTCAGATTGGGTTAGGCTCATTACAAATCAACTCTCCTAAATAGAGTCCCAGGGGCATACATCTCTCCTACAAGATTGGCCAAATTGTATGGATTTAGGGCATACAACTCTCCTATAGGATTGCCCAATTTGTATGGATCCGGGGAATACATCTCATTCATGAGCTAGCCGAAGATTGGGGCATATAGCTCTTCTACGGGATTGCCCAATTTGTATGGATCCAAGGCATACATCTCACACACGAGCTAGCCCAAGATTTGTAATATCTTTCATATCTTGAATAAAACGATGTTTTTAATGTTTTTCACTTTGTCTATTATGTTTTACAATACTACCAGCACCTTGTTGAGTATTGTCCTCCGAATTCACAAAATAATTCGGATCAGTGGTATCAAAGCTTAAGAGCTTCTGGAAAAAAAAGGAGTCTACCCAAAGATGATGCTGTTGCACAAAACTTGCAGTATGTATGAAGAATGTTGTTACAAAGACCTGTCATTTGATCTCTTACTGGTTCAAGTGGTGTTGTTGGAATTTCATTGGCCGCATTCAAAGGACATTGATCCTCTGTAAGGGTTTCATTTCAATTAGTTATGCCAAGGTTTTATAGCTAGTGATCCAGTTTTAGTAATTTGTTTGAGAGGCTGAAGCTGAAGCTGAATTCAAATTTAATTTGCAATGATGGCGAGGTTATAGATCAATATAGGGAAATTTGTGGGAAAAAAGAAGTTAGAAGGCATGGGGCAGCTCCATTGACACCTCGGGGAGATGCAGAGACCATGGAGAAAGCGGAGTATTTGTGTGGGACATTTGTAGGGAATAAGGTGCAAGATCTTCATTCACAATTTTGGCAGCATTCACTCTCATTTCCTCTCAAGGTCTTATGAAAAATATAAAAATAAGCCAATTAAATTGTCCCGATAATTCAGCCGACTCTTTAAGTGCCTAGGACTTTCGTTTGGTGAAAGTTGGTGCCATCCAAGGATGATGGACCTTTCCAAGAAGTTTGGGGTGATCCTAGAATGTCAGATTTGCACATGGAAAGTACTGTCATGTATGTCTAAGATCCATGAACTCATCACCGCTATTAGGATTTCCTTCTGAGAAAGCAAGTGTTCCCCAAGAAAGTTGAAGTTACCAAGAATGTAAACCATCTTTTACATTCTTTAATTTTACTTTATTGACAACTTTAATATTTAATTTTTCAATTAACTTTTTCTTGTAAACCATCTCAAGGTCTTATGAAAAATATAAAAATAAGCCAATTAAACTGTCATGATAATTCCACCAACTCTTTAAGTGCATAGGACTTTCGGCCTTTGCAAGTTGGTGCTATCCAAGGATGATGGACCTTCCCAAGAAGTTTAGAGTGATCCTAGAATGTCAGATTTGCACATGGAAAGTACTGTTATACATGTCTAGGATCCGTGAACTCACAACCGCTATCAGAATTTCCTTATGAGAAAGAAAGTGTTCTCCAAGAAAGTTGAATTTACCAAGAATGTTGAAATGGATAGGAAAGGGGACATTACATAACAATATCATGTACACAAGCAATTTGGTCAAGAAGAGTTTTCGAAGATCTAGAAAAAGAGCGAAGTAATGTTACAATGATATTTTGTGTCAATGGTGGAGCAATATGTTCATTAAAAATCTAGTATTTCATGCAAGAACAAAATGCATAGAACTAAAGCACTTGTATGTAATAGAGTTGGTACAAGAGAAGAAAGTTGAAATTCAGTTTTGTAGGTAAAAAGAATAGTTGGCAGATATCACGACTAAAGACCAATAAAGATATTACATATATAGTTGACAACAAAGTTGCAAATATGGGGATTTGACATCAAGGGGGAGAATGTAGGAAAATTTGATGTCAAATAGCGTAATGTTGACAAAGTTAAAAGAAAAGTTGATGAAGTTGAACTATTCTTGATAAAGATATCTTAGTTGCTATTAGAAGAAAGCCAATTGCCATTTTTTAGGATAATTTTTTTATTTTTATCCGACCAGCTTTTAGTCTTCATTTTTAGTTATAATCATCCAGTTGGAAAACTATATGTAAGGTGACGTAATTCATGAGATTGTTTAATTGTTTTTAATCAACTATTTTTAGGAGTAAACTTTATGTTAGATGCATTAGTTTAGTTTGTACGTACACATTTTGAAAGGGAAAATTAGAAAGTAGTTCAAGTCTCAAGGAAATAGATTCAAAGTAAATAAATGCTATTTTTTTAGTGTGTAATGTTTGAGCAGCCCCTATCCCATACAAAATTAAGTAATAGCTATTGCTTCTTGGCTTGCACAAGGGGTTAGAAGATTGAAGGGCCAGGTCGGTTAGTACCATAGGTTCATTCCCATCCGCACATTGATGGGATTTCAAAGGGAATGGCCCCATGAGTACTTGTGTAGGCTTTCTCCAAGATCTTTTTATAATCCTCTTGGTTAAGATAATTGAGAAGGATGCGGACCGACACCTTGGCCTAGCATTAAACTTGTAATGTCCCTTTCTTGTGCCTAGTCAACTTTGTTGACCGTTAGCCTATTCAACGTGTTCCTCTAGGCTAACTAAGTGTTTAGGGAGCTCCACAGTTCTTGGAGGGGTATTTTCTCAGCATATTTCCAGTTTTTGATCATGGCATTGAGCTCTATTGTTAGCATGCTTCGGGATGATGCTTTTAGAAGCATTTTTGGACATTTGGTCCGTCGTCCACTTTTTATGGAGCTTATTTCTATTTTTGGGAAGTCACCATAATGGCCTAAATTATAATTCTTTACTATTGGCTTTAGTCTGGCATAGTCAGTTTTGAGATTCAATGCTTTGGTGATTCCGTGGGTCAAATGGAAAAAAATAATTAAATACCTAAGTTTTAATAGTTTATTAGAAAGTCATTCAAATATTTTTTTAAATTATAAAAGTGACTTTATATTTATTACTTGGGTGCTTGGAGACATAAGTATTTAATTTTATTAAGTTTATTTTTTAAAAGGGTGGGCATTGAGTTTTGGAGGCAAAATATAAAAAAGTAAATGTGACTTTTGGTGAGCTCTATTTGAAATCCCGATGCATTGGAAGGATCCCAAACACTGCGATCAATGCTCATCTTAGGACTAGGGTCAAGAGAGTGATCAAAATCAACTTCAAAGAGCAGATTGTCATATGACAATGTAGCATCCGCCTCAAACAAAGGGTTGGTCACAAATTGAACCATACCTCTAAGCTGATCCCAATCAACAACCTTTGCACCCCTGGAGTACTGGATAAGATCATGCCCAATCTCTTGCACAGACTCCACCTCTACTCTCTCGCTCTCCTCACCGACGAGAGAGATAGAGCACAAACTCCCATCTGTAATCCCCCTTAACACATACCTCCTGCCCTGTAACTCAAAACTCATCTCCGTCTTAGGCAAGTTGAGGGTGAACTCTCCAATATCCTGGAGCCATCGCATACCCATCACTATAGCTATCTCACCCATGTTGACTACATAAAAGTCAGCCTATAACTCGTAGTCATTCAACATAAGAGTGAGACTAAAAATCCTCCTAGTGCAAGTGAGGGTATACCCATTTGCCACATGAACCTGGAATCCAACAAAGTCCTCTGTTTGGAGTCTACACCTACTGACAAAACCCTCATCAATAAAATTATGTGTGGCTCCAGTGTCAAGCATAGCCATGCATCGCTGTCCGTCAACTGATCCCCTGAACCTGAATGAAGATCCACTCTGTGCACTAGTAGATGATGCCAATGGGGATAGGTTGGCATCAGGTCCAAACTTTGTAGAGGTGTTTCCAGCCTCATGATCATTTGAAACAGCTTGCTGATTTTCTAAAGCTTGTGTCCCCCTCCTCCGAACAACCTCCTTCTCACACAATGCATCAACAATACCCAAACCTTGAGTATTTGCCGTTGACGACTCCATAAAACCATCACCCACATGTGAAATAGTTGTTTTCTCATGCTGATGCAAAGGAACCTCATTACTGTCATGAAAATCAGAACTGTTAGAGCTTGTATTCTCTGCACATTCCTCATCTTTGAAGCTACCAACTTGCGTGCCAACATTGGTAGATCCTTCCACAACATTTTCTTCATTTGCCATCACATCTACATCATGATTATTCTCAATGTTTGGCTGCTGTTACAAAATTCAGAATTGTTGTCATTCTTATCTGCAACGTCATCAACAACCAAAACTTCTTTAATTTTTTCCTTATACATCTTCTTGAAATACTCTACCAATCCAATATTTTTTGGGTGCAAGGTGACAACAAAAGTCAAGTAATCATTAAGTGAGTACTGTGCTTTGAAATCACCAGGCATACTCTGATATCCCTCAAGGAGTTGGGGGGCTTCACGTTTATAACTTTCCTTGAGCTTGATGGCATCCCGTTCAATTTCTTCCTTGGATTTCCCTACAATACTATACCAACCCATATTGAAACTGGCTGGAAACTGATGAGTGCTGGTCACTCAAATATCAATTGTGTGAGCTCAATGATTTTTTTAAAATAAACTGCAACAGGATGGCAGGAGACCGCTTTGATACCACTGTAAGAACCCTGTTGGTTCTAACCACTAACAATTGATGTTTAAATGATGCAATTTTTGGTTTTTGATTGTTTTTGCAAGTTTTTATGTATTTTCTCAAAATAGTGCCATGGAACAAATATGCATGCAAGAAATTAACAAGTTCTGAAACAAAACATGCAAAGACATACAACTAGAAAGCATATATGAATGCTGAAAATTAAAGCTTTATTAATTTGCATATCTCATGAAAGCTTTACAAAGGAAAGATACCCAAAAAGTAAATACATTAGATGCACTTAATACCCTTGACTGCAAATTTCTAGAAGTGCAGACCAGCAACAAAGAAACTTATAAAATGCAATGCCCAACCTAAACAATGAATTTCTCCACTTCAAATCTTCTAGCAAAGGGTGTCCATGTCTCAACGGATCCCATAAATGCAACTTTAGACCCCTCAAATGAAGCGCTTCCTTCAGGGATGAACACGCCCAGCAAGGAAGATGGTACGACTGCTATATAAAGGTCTGGTATGGCCTCTTAAATGCTGGCTAAATTATTAATAATGGCAGCCTTAATGATTATTCAGGTCTGCAATAGATAAACCTTGAAATTCTTCAAACCCTAAGATGATTCTCCTCAAATAAGCACAGATTGAACCCTTGAATGAAGTCCACAATCAGGGAATAATTCAGTTGATAGTTTCACAGCCTCAAAATTGCATAAACACTAAAGAGTTTTCGTTCTCCAATGCTGAAAATGGCAGAAACCCTATCTGGCTTCTTCTCCAAGCACAAACTCCAAAGACACAAGTTTATAATCTTCAAAACATAATGAATTTTATTTGCTTGATGCCTTTATATATCCTCTCAAAGGAGGTCTACCCTTTAATGGCATTTAAATTGCTTTTCAAATCCACTTATAGGTTTTTATTAAAAACTTTATAATATGTCTCCAAACTTGGGCACTCAAATCCATAATATAATAAATATACTTTAAGTGATTTTAATTGAGGGTCATGGCCTCATCGGAAATAAAGGACACTTTTTGACTTTATAATTTAACTTTATATTATTTAATTATCATTAAAGTACCTTTAATGATAATGTAAGAGACCAGGTGTCTCTCAACCCGATCACTGGCCAATAAACTGAAGTTTTGTTTTGTTTTTTGCATTTTTGGTTTTTTTGTGTTTTTGTAGTAAAAGAGAAGAAATGCGATTTTGCTTGAAATGCTTGAAAAATAACAAATAAATTCCAGAAGTCTATTTTGATTGCAATAAATCTACCAAACTGAAGCCAGATGATCAATTTATCTTCTCAAATAATCTCACTGCGAAATACAAACATTAGAATAAAAAGGCAAACTAATATTTAAGGAACCTGGACATTTTGCAGCCGCCAGAAGAAAAGCAATAGAGGTACGGCCAAATGAAGGAAGCCAGTTACAACTCCCAAATCCACGCCAGAACTCCAAAAACCTTAGGCGCTCAAGATGAAAGAAGCAGAAGCTCACAAAACAAGATGTCTGGCTGAGAGGAGATAGTACGGCCTTGCTGCTGTATTTGTACGGCCTGTACCAGCAAAGAGGAATTCCGTACTGTCTTGAAATTTGTGCCAAATGCCAAACCAAACCCTGCCAAAACAAGATTCGCCTTTTGGAAAGAAAATCGATCCAACCCTGAATGAAAACCCACTGTGGAACTCTGTAATAACCTCTGTATGAAGTTATTCAACTGACAATCTTCAACTGGTATTGCACAGTCTCAGTATGCTTGATTCTGAAGAGGGAACGTTCTTCAAAATCTGATGATCTGCAGAAACCCTAGTTTCTCAAACCCCAATGCTCTCCAAGAGAAGAATAAAGACAAATTAGAATAATCACATAATGAGTTCGATTTGCCTTTGAAAGAATATATATATCCTTCTCAAAATTTCGACCTTTTCTCATAAAATCCCTTAAAATGCATTTAATAATAAATATTCGCCCCTTTTTAATACTTAGGCTAATATTTAATTAAATGGCGTCCCTTTTTATTTTAATGAGTATTAAACTCATTAAATATTAAATTTTCCCTTCCTTATAAAGTATTAAAAATACTTTATAATTTGCCATTTAAATATTAACTTTAATATTTAATTAAAATGACTTTATATTATAAAGTCAAATTAATTATTCCTTCAATTATTATTAAATGCTTCGAATAACCCTTGTTTGCTCAACCAAACATTAAACCGGGTCGATACTGAGCTGATCAGCTAAATCAGGTGCCCTGCTAAAAATAGCAACTCCTGCCTGCCGGACTTACTATAAATAGTAAGTACCTCTAAATCGCTTTGTGGGTGTCTGCAGAAGCCCAAACCTGAATCAACTGCTGGAGTGATGTTCCCAACGTTGGATAACTGCCTCAAGTGATCCCCTAAACACTTCTGCCAGCCTACGAGGATCTGAATAATAGGCTAACCTCTGACACAACGGTACTGCCTAGGAAGGGGCATTACAGATAATTACTCATTAAACATTTAATATTTCACCCATCCAACTGATTAAGAGGTCAACACTGCATCTAAGACCTATCTAGGTGCCTTACTAAATACAGTAACCCTGACTCCCTTGAAATGGTGACCTACTATAAATAGTAAGTATGAAGAACTGAGTCTAACGAAGGCCAAACCTAAACCCACATTGAGCTCTAAAGGAGAAAACACACTAATCACTGCCAAGAAGGACCCTCAAACCATCTGAGTTAGTCTATGAGGGCCAGTGATAGGCTAAGCCGTCAATAAACAAGATCATATTGAAAAGGGGACATTACAACATGTCCAACATGCTCCTCCCAACCCTTGCTAAAGATTAAAAAACCATTGGAGTCAATGGAGGGTGAGTATGTCATTCATTAGATGCATGAATATCACTACTGCATTTTGTCAAACCAAAATTTACAACCAACCATTCAAATAATACCTACTTTGTTTTGAGTATTGTATTTCAAATATCTGGATTATTTATCACAAACGAGTTTATGTTGAAAATGTCCCGATATAGAGTTGCCAATAGGTTCATCTCACAAATGTTGAATGTTATTTGAAATCCTTCCATAACTTGACCTAGCAAAGGTCATGAGCTGCCACATGCGATGCATCTCTAGAAAATATCTAGGATTATGATCTGAGGGGCTACTTGTTGGAGAAGAAGCCTAGTCCTTTCGATAGCTTTGTGACATCCCTCTTCGGGAGAAGGCAAGAAGCTAAGCTATCCGGTGATGAAGCTATGGCTTATAGCTACAAGATCCTCATGAACTCGCTTTACGGTAGATTCGGTATCAACCCCAAAAGTACCATAACAGAGGTATGCAATAGGGATAGATATGACTATTTGACACAGAGGGACAATTTGATCTTTGGGGACAAGCTGAGCGAACAGTACTATATCGTAAGCTACGTCAGCAATACCGGAAATGTCGAAGACAAAGACTGGAATCCACCAAAGATCTCGGCTGTTCAATTGGCAGCTGTCTCATGGAAAGATAAAAAAATATGTCATCATTAGGAGGCACCTCTAAAGTAGGACTTATAGGTGGAGGCGGCAATTTCAGTCTATGAATCTTGGTGTAAGATTTAATTAAATGGATTATATTGAAGAATTGTGTTAAACTTTGCATTAACATTGTCTTTCATCTTAGTAAGTAACTTTGTGAGCTTTTAAGGGTTCACTCTCCATAAATCTTGCATTGTGATTTCATTGTTAGCAATAGTTTTGTTCAATCCATTATTGTGCATCTGGATCTATTAGTCTCTGTTTTCAGCCAGCTAGTAACCATTTGTGTTTTAGTTTACTTTGTTTATTTGCAAACTCTATTTATAGAAAATCTTGTTTGTGAAATAAGAACCTTTCAGGTCTTATGGCCAACCTCCAAGACTCAAAAAGATAGGTCTAGTTTACTTTTAGTTCTTTCTTTCATGCACAACTAATGATGTTATCTTTCTATCTTACTAAAAGAATGCTATTTTTATTGCAGGGCATTTGCTTCAACACAAGGAACAACTCATTTGAATGGACTAAACATCAAGTATCCATTTGACAAAAGAATGATTACAAAGGGAGCTTATCGTAGATTGAATTCATCAAAAACTGATTTTTATGATGGAATTCATTCCCAGTGGGAAAAATTGAGTTTACGTCCAGTGATTGAAAAGACAGGTTCTATAACCCAGATTTCGTGCTCTTTAAAGACTTTTGTGACAGAAAAAAATCCCACTTTAGTTCGTGATCTGCTTGTTGAGCAGGAAAAAGTAGGTGTTTTGTTGTTAAATCTTGGAGGACCAGAGACACTTCAGGATGTGCAACCATTCTTGTTCAACTTATTTGCAGACCCGGTGATGTGTAATTCTTTGGCTCTTTTTTGAATTTCCACAATTTTTGGGATTATACTCAGGTCTTACCAAAATTCGTCAGGCTATGTTCCCTTATTAATACATTGTATATCTTCACTGTATTTTTTTTAATGTTAATGTGGTACAAATGAAACGTGCCAATATTGTGCACAGAAAGCCAATAAGTTGGTAAAGCTCTTGAATGGAATGTACTAGTTAGAATTATGAGATCCCTTATATGCTTTGCTCTTCGAAACATATAATGCCCTTTTTGGCACATTTTGGATGACATGTATAGTTCAGAATGTATTCTCCAAGGACAATAATGCTTTATCAATGTATTTTCCTTTCTGTTGGAAGATATAATATTTATATCAGAAATTTTCAAAAGATTATGCCCCAAGCTTGGGCTAATCTAAATAAAATTCTATTTTATTAAATTACTACAGCTTATCATCTCAAAATACCAGACTAATCTATACTGTAACCTAAATTAAAGAACTGAATCATGCAGTATTAACTAATATCCTGAATGTTGTCTTTGGAAAGGCACAAAATCAAATATTATCTTCATTATGGAATAATTGTATTTTATTTCTTTCTTTATTACCTTACTTCCGACTTGAATGAGGTTTATAAAACTATTATGGATTGTATTCGTGTTAAGAGAAATATAATATGCAATGATAAATTAAGTAGTTCTAGTATGAAAAATAAGCAGTGCTGAACTGTAATAAGAACAGCTCAGAGAAACAGGTGGGAAACTTTGTATGTATTCATATAATGTTCAAAACTTCCGTGTGTTCACTAGTCATGGACGGCAAGAATATTGGGCAGAATGGACACACCAGAGGGCTCCCCTACCAACTTATCATCCATAATATACGCATGGATATTTACTTGACAGGTGAATTGGTTGGGCCAACTATTTATCAACCATGCAAGGTTCCTGGTCATTACTAACCAAAAATCAAAAGTATGCTTGAGAACATTACAGAACATAACAGATAACAGACTTAATGCAAAATATTTGAGTAAATCTGTACATCTGTACACATGCCTGGTCAGAATCCCTGCTGATACTCAACAAAACACTAGGGTTTTTGAGGAAGGTGTAGTACCCTCTGGAAGATCCAGAAATGACATCTATGTAGTAGTAGGCTATGGCTGATGAGAGGGATGGGCTGCTGAAGATGATGCAAATGTGGTTGACTTTGGAACCAAGGTCATCATCCACTTAAGCTCTAACTATAAGGTCACCACCTCAATCAGTTTGCTTTCTCATCCTCTTTCCGCTTTCCACCTGCTTTGTCAACTTGCAATGCCACTTCTGCTGTCTTCTATAGCATCTGATATAACTTTCAAATACGGCCATCTAAACCTTGTCTTTTTGCAATAATCTTGGAGCAGCTCAAACTCCCCTTGATGCCATCCTACAGTTACTCTTGCTTCCCTCCAAAACGGAACAATCTTGGGCATTCTGTAGTCCTTGTTGCTTTAACTCCTATAATCGCTGCTTTTCTGTCAGGAATACTAACCCCTCTCTCTCTCTCTCTCTCTTACACACACACTCAGAGCAAGGAACTGTTCTTTGTAAGTTGTCGATTCTGTCTAACCTCTCTGCCAGCACTTCCTTTATATATGTTGATTCAGCACTGTCTTGCACTATTATCTCATCCATGCATCTATCCTTTATATAGGTACCTCAACAACTTGTATACAGGAGGTGAATTTTGTCCATCTTTTGTTACTGGAACCTAATCTTTTGTCAATGGAACCTAATCTTTCATTCATGCATCTATCCTTGAGATAGTTAGCTCAACAATTTGTATCTACTAGGTGAATTTCATTCATCTTTCTGAATGAATGGATGAACTTTTCTAACAAAGCATGGGAACACATTGTGCTTGCTCTGGACCAATTTGACCTACCAAATCAGTTCCTTTGAACATGCTTCAAAATTTGGCCTCTTTATGCTAATCTCCTGAAGTATAGTGTGGACCTATTCTTCCAACAATTTAATGCAAGCCCTTCATATTATTGTTGATTAGTTGCAAAGTTTAGCTGAAAGGTGCTATTTGTGTGATAAAAACTAAGTTACCGATTTGGGTTTGAGGATTCGGTTTGTGGGTTCTGGCAAAAAAATTTTTGGGGTTGGGTTCGTCAATACAAAACATATAAAAATTAGAAATATATACATATTTGCAGTAGTAATTAAGTTCAAAATACACCACCATATTAATAGTCAAATAACATAGCAAAATACACCACCAATTTCATAGTCAAATATTAGTGAAACTCTCGAATGTCATGATATAGGTTAAAGTTCAAAAATAATAATGTCAAGTGTCGACAATCAACCATCATTGATCATTGATGTATGTAGTGGTAAATATCATCATCACCATCCATATTAAATGATGTATGTAGTGGTAAATTAGAAGAACCACAAATAGTGCCATTGGCACTGGCACTAACACTAGCACTAGCACTAGCACTCTCATGCTCACTAGCTGGCTCATAGCCATCGTCAACATTATGTGCAGCAAAGTGGTTAGTGGAAGAATCCAAGTCAAGATGCTTTGGTTCGATATCCCACTTCCTTGTGTCCCCTTTTTGTAGGCACTTTCTTTGTGTGTAAGGAGCTGCAAGTTTGAATGCACATACACCAAGTCCTTTGCCTTTTTTGAATGTAGTCTATTGCGCTCTATTGAGTGGATGGAGTATGTGCTCCAATTCCTCTCAGATGAAGGTGAACTAGCAACCTATTAAGACCAAATTAGATAGTTAAGAGTTACAAAATTTAACTAATTAAATTTAAAAATTAAAATATAAATAAAATTATAAAACTTAAAAGATAAAAGATTTTGACTATAAAACTTACTTGGGATAAAATTTTGATTGCAAGAGGTTGTAGTATGTGTATTCTTGGCCATGGAAGTACCACCTATAGTTGAAAGACTCTGCTAGACTCGCCGCAGACTCGACAGACTTGGGAGTCTGCAAGCTGGTCGAGTCGACCCGGCGCGGACTCGTGAGCTGAGTCTCTAGCTTGGACTCCCAAGTCCTAGGCTTAGACTCCCGAGTCCTTGGCTTGGACTCTCGAGTCCTGTGCTTGGACTCTTGCCGCGGCTGGAGGCTGCTTTCTCAACTTTGAAACATGATTTTTTTCGTTTTTTTTGCCAAGTCCTAGCTGAGTTTTTTGCCGAGTCCCAAGTCCGAGTCCTATTTTGGGTTGCCAAGTCCGCGCTGAGTCTGAGTTTTCAAACTTTGGTACCACCAACTATGAGCATCGACCATGTACTTGTCTTGTCTCAAAGAGCATCAAGACAACAATCATTGGAGCATGCAAAACCCATGAACTTAGCCCTCACTGCATCATGTCGGTCACGATCAATGAAGAGTCTGCGAAGTGCTGCTTTGTACCCTTGAGCCACTTCAACATCTATATATGGGGCAACTCTTGTTGTCACAGAAAGGAGCTGAGAACTCTAATATTTGGGACTCAATGCAAAAGCAAGAAGATCTAGTGGAGTGGTCGTTTTGTTCCATCTCTCTACAATGATTTTGCGTAGTTCTTTGAAGAAATTTTCTTTGGGATCTTGCTCTTTCACATTGATGATGGCTTTCATCTTCTCAATCATTGAGTCGATGCCATCATATACTTCACCCAAACAAGGTCTATCCATGTTAGCATAACGGATCATGCTCAATATGGGCTCAGTGAAACTGAGGAGATACTTAACACGATCCCACCAAATGTCATCTAGGATCATTTCTTAACCTTTGTTGCCCTTGCAGTGCTAGATTGCCTCCATATGGACCAATTAGGGTTGATGACCATGTTAGAGAGTACCTCACGAACCTTCACAAGTCGTCTCAACACAATTGTGCTGGAGGCAAAACAGGTCTCAACAACCTGCTTGAAATTCAAAATAAAATAAAATTTAAATTTACAAAAATCAAAATAAAATTAAAAATATTACTAAAGTGAAACATGTTTATTATTTAACTTACCTTCAATAGCTCCAATTTCGAGAATGTTCTAAATATGCCTTGTGACATATGGTGGTTGCTGATGAAAATTTGGATGTCTTCGGCCTCAGCATACACCTGTTTGATCCAATCAATTTTGTTGCCAATTTTTTGTAGCATTAGGTTGAGGGAGTGGACAGCACAAGGTGTCCAAAAAATGTGTGAATATCGCTCCTCAACCAATAACCATTGTTACCCCAAGTTTCCGGGATGGTGACGGCAAGGGATGGCGGAATGAGTCCCCAAGTTTCTGGATTTTGAGGCCAAATTTGGGGATGGCGGGGGGACGGCTATATAAAATATAGGGAAAATTTAAATATACAGGGAAATTTTAAATATTCATATGAAAACATGGATAAAGCATGCATAATATACATTATAGAGCCTTAAGTTATAATACCTCAAAAGCTTTGGAGGAAGCCTTCTATTATTGTCATACTTTCTCCTTATTGTCAATTGTTTGCCATATTTTTAAGCTTTATCAATCATCAACTCATACCTTTGATAAAGAAGATATTACAATCTAATGATTTTCTCAAGAATAACTCTCTTCTATCTCAAAATATTGTCATCAAACACACCCTTGTTCATTCATGACTATCAAAAGTTCCTCTCTAATATTCTGTCATTGTACTTTATCATTGTGTTTCTCTTCATCTTCAAAACTGTCCTTCATTAGACTATGTCCCTTTAGTATAAAGTGACTGCCCTTTCATGGTTGACTGCTCACTTGTCCAAAGTGACTACCTTTTTTAATAGACAAACCACAGTCATATTTAGCCCACTATCAAATACTTTAATGACAGTCTTTGAAAACTCTGTGCATTGTTCAAAACCACAGTCATCTTGTGGTAAGATCACTTTGCAAACCTTTTCATCACTAGATTGTCCTAAGACTTTCCTTTTGATCTCTCCCTTGTCATCTTCACAACTAGTATAGGGCTTTTGAAACTTCCAGATTTGCATTTTAAAACAATCCACTTTTAGTCCACAGTTTGTCCTCTTGATGAATGAGTTTGGATACTTTCTAAATTATCTAACCACCTTCTTTAAAGAGCCTGCCATGTATGCCTTTGTAATTGCTTTAGGATTCAAATGGTTTCAGATAGTTTTTGACCTCTCCATTGCTTAGATAAACATTATATTGAATTTTTGGAGGGTTCAATAAGGGTCTTTTACTTGTGTTTTCAACATAACCCATTATGTAACCTTCTATGACTATCCTTTCTAAGGTTTGACTGTCCTCATCTTGATAAGCTCTACCCTTGATCTGTCCTTTATTGCACAGTCTTTACCTTTTGTACAAACTTTAATAGTCTCATTCACAACCCTTTGTGATCAAGGTAACTGCCCTCTATGGCATGGTCACTGCCCATTGTTATTGCCAATTAAGGACTGTTCATCATTCGTGAGTGACAAAATCTCATCATATTCTTTGCTCAGCAAACCCATACTATGAGTGAATGAAGGCATGCCTCTGTCTATAGTCTCTTGTCACTATGATGACTAGCTGTGCATAAGGTCTTCAGTGATAATGTTGCTTATTGAACACCATGCTGTCTTTGTGTCATTGCAAAGTTTCCTTGAAAGCTAGTATCAGTTGCACCTCTTATTCATACAAAAAAGAAAACCTTATATACCCTAGTCTTTATATCATTCTCAACAGGCCTTCAATCTTTATTCAACAACTTTTGCACCTCCCAATCATGGCGTTTGATATAAGGGCAACATAGAAGGTGAGGGCCCACATAAGCCACGAATTGAGGGATTTATTTTAAATTTAAATGTGTTTTTTTCTTAAATTTTTAAACAAGTTGAAATGCAAGGGATGGCCGGCCATACCCGGGACGGTCGGGGAACGTCTAAGCATCCCCTGGCTGTCCTCGGGATGGTCTGCCATCCCCCCTTTTCCTCCCTACCGTCCCCCCGTTTTTGGCACGTTTCCTGCTGAGTTTCAAAAAAGGAAATGGCAGGGGACCGTCCCCCAGCTGTCCCCTTGTTCCCGAGATGTCCCGGGGACAAGGACAGGTCATTTTAGATAGGGGACGCGTCCCCGGGTTTCCTTGCCAATAACCCAACAGCCCTACAATTTTTTGCATTGTCTGTTATAACTTGCACAACATTTCAAGGGCCCACTTCATCAATAGCTTGACAAAGAATGTTAGCAATAAATGCACCATCCTTCACCTCTCCTTTTCAATCCATTGCTCTAAAAAACATTGCCCCTTTAGGGGATATTGTAATAACATTGATCAATGGGCGATTTTTCGCATCTTTCCATCCATCAGAAACGACGGTCAACCTTGTTCCGATCCATGAATCCCTTATGGGCTTCAAGGAGTCCTCTACCTCTTTATCTAATAAGGTGCTACATACCTTCTCAAAACCATGGCTCTTATACCCTTTTGGAGCCTCATTAATAGATTTCACCATTTTTTGCCAATATGGTGAGCAAACAACATTGACTGCCAATCCATTCTTATAGACACATCTTGCCATGTCTTGATCGACAATCTCTCTAGCCTCATTCTGAAATGAAATTTCCAATAGTCGGTTTGATCTCTTATGTGTAGAGGCCATAGGTTGCTCTTCAGATATGGACATAAATGGATGCCTCTCTATAGGTTGAAAATGAGAAGGCGGTGTAGGGGGCTTCATCCCTCGAGATCCTTTCTTTAACAAATGATGATTTGATCTATGGCCTACTGCTTGGTTTTCTTTTTCTTGCTCTTCAATATATGCCAATACTTGCATTTTTGGAATGCCTTTATTATCTTCACCTAGACAAAATTTGATGCCTAGTGCAGGGATCTTGCACAAGTGGCCTTTCACTCGACTATATGAGCTTGAATATCTAACTTTATAATGACCACAAATCCAAACATAATGTCCACCACTTGGAAATTGTTGTACCATTTCAACATATTTCCAAAGGGGAGAGTTTGGGTCTGTTTTGAAACGAGATTGGCCCATGGAGCTAGAAATGGTTGCCATTGTATTACCTAAGGCAACAAGTTCAATAAACAACACATTCAATTTATTCAAAGAATTGAAACTAAATAACTTAATTCATTTTAAAAAATTAAGCATGTGTTATACTTATATATACCTAGAAGAATGAAAACAAACCAAAAACTTAAAAAAAAAACAAGAGAGTTCATTTGTAAAAAAAATGTAGAAAAAAAAACCATAAAACTGCAAAAACCTACCTCTTTTGAAGAAATCTTCCTCTACGATCTTCTTGGCAACAAATGAACACTTGCAAATGCTTAGGAATAGCACAACAACCAATTTTGAATGTTCAACAATCAATCTTCAACTCTATCCGTGCAATGGAAAGCAAGAAAATAAGTTCAGCAATGGAGGGAAAAAGTTTTGTTTTTCATTCACAAAATGATAAATGAGTTTTCTTTTCCCTATTATGTGTTTTGTTAGGCATAAATTAGGGTTGGGGGGCTTTATTTTATATTTTTTAAGAAAAATAAAATTAAGAGTCAAAAAAATTAAAATTCTGCACTTGGGCGCATGATGGCCTGAAATTCGACGTAGGTCCGCTTGGGTTCGGTGGGTCCGGATCTTGTCCGAACCCATAGGGGACCAGACTTGAACCTGGGATCGGGACTCGGGGGGGCCCTGCTACAGACTAGTAACATAGGATAAAAATGCATGCAGATTATCATAGGGCCTATGTCTATGATTTGGTGGAATGTGAATTATGGATAGAGTCCTCATTCTTCTCCTCATCCCTCTTTGTTTGTGCCTAGGGCTTACTCCTTATCTTGCTCCTCAATGCCTCATTGTCAACATCTTCCTTGGATTGGTTTGTCTTAATATCCCTATGAAAGGCTTGTGATTGATCTAGATAGGTATCTACCTGAACCTTCTTGAGCCCCTTTGTCTATAGCATGCTTTACTCTTGGATAGGTTGTGGAAGCTTTTTCTGAGGGGCATCAACTATAAATGTATCTACAATTGAAATCTAATTTTTTGCTTGTTCAAGAATAGTCAAACTTGAACATTGACCAAGCTAACATTGGAAAACCCAAATAGTGTACAAACCCTTGACAACTTTGAACCCTCATTGTACACAAAAGTAAAATGCATTGTATGCTACTTTTGTCATGTTTTATTGGATAATTTGAACTATAAGAGTTTTGACCATCTATCTTATGATATTTGAATCTTTGTCTAAATGATAGGCATTGGCGATGATCTACCCACCAAAGAGTTATTTGTTTTTATTTAAGATTTCAATTGTTGATTTTGTATGAATAATTTTTGTATTGTGTTGATTATCACTCTTTATGCAATTTTGTTTATACTTATTATTGTGTTCTATATGTTGTGTGATATAGATCCTAGGTGGTTAAGGGGATAAACCAATCTTTGTAAAAGATGAGTTTATAGATTATGCACATGAAAACAGAAAAGAACTAATCTTCGTAAAAGACGAGTTTGTAGATTATGCACATGAAAACAGAAAAGACATAGTAATCCAATGCACAAGTGATAGTGGAAGTATTTTAGCTAATATGTGCTACTTCTATTTAAACAAAACTTAATAGGGTACAATGGATATTATAGATAGCAAGGCTAGGAGTGAAAATCCTTGTGACTTGAAAGGGGTGAACACATCAAGCTGGTTTGCCTTCAACTATTTAGTTATCTGACCTTTTAGAGGATCTAATGCATTCATACACATTATAGTTACAACATATGATGAGAAGATGAAATAGTTCATGTCCCAAACTACTTGACCTTCCAAGTTCTTGGTGGTTAAATTTTCTAATAGTTGACATTCCATTACTATAGCTAAAGAAGTCTTATGATGTCATGCATGAGAAAGCGTTGACTGTGGAATGTCCACTAGATGATGCACAAAGATACGTTGAGTCATGTGCGAAGTGGGTGACAACATAGTGACTTGCTCAAGGTCATGCGCAGTGACACGTGATAACATAATGACTCACACATAGAGCACACTATTGTTGGATCTTTCATGCTAGCATTAAGAGTTTACAAGTCGTGAGGTTGACAATGTGTGTCCAAGGTTCCTTGTGGCTTGCATGAATACAAACAAATTATTCACCCTTTCTTAAGAAGCAATGGCCCTATCATGTCTTTCTTGAGCTTGGAAACTACACATCAAGCTGTTGGAGATTGTACTACTTTGCTTGATTTGCACATTGTCCTAAATTAGTCACTTTGAATAGGTGCACGGGGTGGTTGTCTGCATGATCTCATCTTACACAATTGTGCACAGCTGCTTAGGATCCAAGTTTGAAGGATGTTGAGTTGATGCTTTTGAGACGAAACAAAACAAAATTTAGTTACATTTTAATTTGCCTCTTCCAAGACAACACAAAACAAAACAGCACACGAGGATAAACTTCTCTTGAATTTAGTAGGGGAAGCTCCTTGAAACTTAATACTACTCCTAAACCTAAAACTATGAACAAGATTCATAGTTATGCACACTTTGCAACATCATCAATGAGGTTTTTCATAGAGGAAATAACTAAAAATAAATTGACCTATATTTTTAATTCTTGGAGGTTGAGCACAAGACTTATAGGTTCTTCTCTCACAAATGAGATTTTTAATAGATAAAGGCTAAGTTGCCAGTTCTGGTATAGAATCGGGTACGGGTTCGCCGATACGGCAAATTTTTTTCCCATGGGTACGGCTGTACTATATATATATATATACACAAAAAAAAATTAAAAGTATACAGAATTGTAAATACATTTGATAGTATGATACTTCATCAATCATCAATCATCATGATGTCTATCAAATGCTGATAATCATATCTGCTGCTTTAAGCTGAAACATCTAGTGTTATGATTCGGCAGAAAACTCTACAAGACACTAGTTTAAGGTCCAAATACTTTGTTGGGTTGTGTAGCAGATAAAATTCAAGCACATACATTTTCATTGCACTACAACTTTTGTGGTTTTTTATTGCCGACTCTGGATTGGCATTGAAATGATATGGTTGGAAAGTAGAAAAAAAGGTATAATGAATACGAGGTAATTAATATTGCAGTAAAGAAAAATAAGAGTGTTGTGGAGAGTGCTAAGTGTATTGTGCACTACAAGTCCTGTAAATGAGTAAATGGAAGGGACAGTTAAAACTTAAAAATAATTAGTGTAAGGATCATTTAACATCCACTCATAAATGAAGGCACATTCTCTTGTTTATACATAAAACATAAATTAAAATAGGTTGAAAAGGTTAATTAAGTTTCAATAAATGTAGTTAATGGAACCCACAGAGAACCTTGCCGCTCCTTGGGTGCTCCTAGTCACTTCCCAGGCCTCTCCTGTGCCCAAACGCTCCTGGAGTGGGCACGAGAGAAAAATCCAAGGAACCCACATAAGAGATCAAAATAGAAGATATTGCAATAATAATTTTCAACTCAAAAACTAAACATTACATAGGGAATACACAGTTGAAAATTCTAAATTTTTATATCAGCTTAGATACTCAGTATTTTCACAAAATATCGACAATTCAGTTCATAAAATATCCCCTATTATCTAAAACAACAATACCCAGAAAATCTGGGAGTTACAAACATGAACTCATAGGTAAGATATGCCTTGAAACCCTTTGAAAATGGATGCCAGCTGCAAGTAACACCTCCAATGTAGGAAATGATGCCAACACAGTGCTCTCACGCCTGTCAATATATGCCTTTCAAACTTCATTATATATATTATTTGTCCAACTACCCAAGCAGTGACAATCTTCCTTTAAATCCCATGACTTGAATATGCTATATCAAATCAACAATGCAAACCCTTGAATATGCAATAAAATGGCAGCCAGCTATAGGAAACCTTACAATCCCAAAATTTGCAATATTAAAAATCTCCAAATCCCACATCCAGATCAACAAGGATTGACTTATATATCAGCAAGTAAATCCTCCCAATTCAATCAATATATCTTCCAATTTCCTGTTTATTCCTTCAAAGTTTCAAACCCTGAATATTAAATCTCTCTTGTAAATCGGTGAAGCACAAGCACAACCTTTGAATGAAGTTGTCTGCAAGCTGTCTTGGGAGATCTTTCACTCCTGCACCAAATTGTTCTTCCTGAGGGATTTCATCCTCAAAAGGCTAAGTGTTTCCAAACTCTCCAATCTCCTGCAAAGACCCTTATCAAAATAATCTTCTCAACAATGAATGAATGTGCAAATGAGCTCCAAATGGCTTTTTATAACTCCCACACCCTAATTTGCATTTGAGTTATATTTCATTTAATTTACTTTTTTCCCGCCTTAAAACTCCCTTTTTAATTTGTACTTATCTTTATATTATAAAGTGCACTTTAAAAACATTTATATCCCACTTTTAATAAAGTCCTTTAATACATTATAATAACGTATAAAGTTAATTAATTTAAATTAACTTTATAATTAACATTATTAAAATTAAATACATAGGACCATTGAACCAAAATGTCTCCAGGATATAAATATGCCATCACGCCCAAAATAGTAACTCTGCCAACTGACCATACCAGAGATTTACTATAAATAGTAAGTATAGATGAAATGTCCATGTGACTTACTAAAAATAGTAAGTATGGTTAAAATGACTGAATAGCTTCTGCAAACTCCTTAGTAAACACTGGGTTGGGAAAAACACTGACTGAGCTCAAAAAGGTTGGATTGAACGAGTTTGCAATGCCCTCAAAGGGCCCCCTAAACACCATGTTAGCCTACGGGGGGCAAGTGATAGGCTAACCACTGCATCTATCAATTACCAAGGAAAAAGGGGACATTACATGTGCCTAGGGCACTTATTATTGGTTACAATGAATATAATTTTAGGGTTTTGAAAACAATAATTAACTATTGTAATGTCCCCTTCTCAAGCTTAGTCGATTGGTAGATAGCCTATTTTTCGAGTTCTCGTAGGCTAATTGGTAAGGAAAAGGGGACTCCAAAATTCTTGGAGAGCACAACTTTAGTATCTTAGAGTTGCTATTTTTGGCAATGAGTTCAGATGACAGTATGGATCTTCATGACATTTTCAAAAGTGATTTTTGACCTTTGGTGTGTTCTCCAAACTTCTTGGAGTAGTCTATTTTTAGTAAGTCATTCGGTTGGCTTCGATCATCATTCCAAACCTTCAAAATCATGTTGGTGTGATTAGAGTTTGATTGCAATGCCGTTTTAGTGCTTTCTACAACTCGGGTAAGATAATTTGAATATTCACTTAAGTTTCTAATGTTATATTATTAAAGTGATAGCTGAAGTGTAATATCTATTTAAAAAATATAAAGTGAGCTCAAAAGTGGATGCCTAGGACATGGGAGGCCTTTTTGCACATTAAAATATTACAATCATTCTCAAAAGGTCATTTTGGAGAAAAAAAAAATATTATATTTTTAAATTGAATATATCCCTCCAAAAGCTATATAAGGAGGTTATGAGCTCATTTGAGAGTGAGATTTGTGAATGATAATGTTATGTTGCTAGAATGTACCCAAGTTCTTACAAAGTTTCTGGAGGATGAAAATCCTCTTGGAGTTGCTGGTTTTGGGGACGAAAACCCCCTTAGCTAGCTAAGTGGTTTTATACAAAGATCACCATTGTGCATCAAATCAAAGCTTTAGTTTTGGGTTGTAGGCATGAATGTTTATGATGTTTTTTGAGATTGCAGATTTTTCATTATTTGTGAAGTTATTGTTGAAGATTTTACAATGTTATTGGGGCGAATGAAAGGTTTGCACTTCTTGCTGGCTATATCACTCCCCAGACAGTTAGGCACTGCAATTTTTGGTGATATTCCTTGTTGAGGGGTGTCATCCAGCTGCTTAAAGTCTATCTACATCATTTTTGGACTGAACTTTGGTGCTGGTCTGTTTCCTAGGGGTTGTACAGCATAGTACATGCTGTACCATTGCCATAAGAGAGGAACGTGTGTTGTTTGGGATGAAGCGCCTAGGTTTTGGGTATTAAATCCTCCTGTGAAGTGTTGCCAAGATAATCCCTTCTAGTCATTTTGGCATTGAGATTTGGTATTTTGATGAAGTTTGGTTGCATTTAATGGGTGCTGTACCTGCTATAACAACATCATAGCAGACCTGCATATGTCTGAAATCCATTCCCAAATCAATGTTTCCTTCTTTCAGTGAGATATGGTGTGGGTTGGAGCTGATTTGAAGTGTTATTCCAACTTGTGTTCATGTCCGGTGTGTTAGGTGAGAGTTGACGAAGATTTCTGAGCATTTGCTTGCTGTTCAGACCTATTGCAGCATGCTTACTGAGCATTATCAGACCTGTACCAGTAGATATTATTATTTAATAAGGTATATTGCTGTTGTTTCCAAGTTGGGTGGGTTTGTTTATGATTATTGGCTTCAATTGGGGTGTTTCAGCAGTATTGATTTACATCAGCACTTTATATCAGCAGCTCTTGCCTTTATCGGCATTTTGTAATCAGTAGTTGCACTCCTATTTGGTATTGATGCATATGAGCTAACTTTGTAAACACTTGATGGTAGTACTGCTAGTGTATTTGGCTTAAGTTATTAGATTATTGTACTCGCCCCACCGAAAAAGTGGTAGTTTGGTATGGATTCCCATTGAACAAGTTGATGGCTTGGTTTCACTTACCCATTGAACAAGTGGTTTGATTGTAAGTTGCCTTCCCACTGAATAAGTGGAAGTGCTATTATTTTTGTTGTACCAAACAATCCGTTGAATAAATGTTAAGTGTATTTCCTTTCAGTACTGCATATGCACTCCACTGAATAAGTGGTATTGACTGGCTTGCCGTCTAAGTGCTTTACTTTTAGCTGTTGCAATTTACTTTGTCATGTAGATCCTTTCATCGCATGCACTGACCTTGCCTATCACGAGAACTAGGTGATCCGAAAGTGAATATGATATTGCATTGTAATTTCATTTCTAGTTGCAATATTTAAAAAAAAAAAAAATCTAGGGTGGTTATTACAAGTTACAACTATACCCAAAAAACTAAGTTGTAAAGCAACCCTTGAAAACTATAGGAAAAATGGAAAGAAAGCTACTTTACAATAAATCTAATCTAAACAATTAATCAAATAACTATTTAAAGGGACCTAAAAATAGGTCCTCATCCTTGCTTGGAAATAGAACCATTGGAAACAACTATTGCTAAAAATTGCAATTTTTAATGCATGAGTCTCCATTGTGATTCTGAAAATACTTTTCACATTGAAACTTTCAGATCCATCTAAAGAATGCTATAACCTTGGTCATCATGGGACCTTGCCTATCCAATCTTGCCAAGTGAGAATTGCTTCCTAGGGTCTATCAGCAAACCCTAACCCAACAAAACTATTATTACTGCTGCCCTTGATCGTCAATCGGCTGATATATGGATGAAAACAAGTGCATGGCGAAAGATTTATATGTTGCCATTGTAAACATTTTAATTTGTCTCTTGTGAGACAAAATAGAATAGAACAACACATATGGTAAAACAGTTGTTCAAATTGTAAGGGGAAGCTCCTTGATATCTACTAAACCTAAAACTAACCCTAGACAAAAACTATAAACAAATTTTACAAGTATGCATACTTTATAAGATTTCAATGGGGGTTTTTGCATAAACGTATCACTCATTGACTATGTTTTTGCCTTGGATGCATGTACCAAACTGTTAACTAGTGTGCAGATCTTTGCAATTTCAAATCACACTAGAGTGTTGTTTGTGGAGTTTGCAAATGGCTAATATTAGTAATAATTTAATTGATAGGTTGATCTAAATCTTGGGTATTTTAAAGTTTTTCCATCCATGTTTATTTGCCACAGATATTTATGAATTTTGTGGTATTAGTTTATTTCCAACACTCTCTTGGCAGTGGGGCTCTTTTAGTTCAACTTGCTTCTTGTTCCTTTTTATGTAATTATGCCTTCCCTGCAAATTATGCTGCATAAAAAGAGTGTTTCCGCACCAATGATTGGACATTTACTCTCCTAATCTTTCACTAGTGCAATGTAATATAAGATGCATGCTTAGTGCGTGTGTTTGTGAATTGTTGAAAATGTCATAGTGAGAATTATTTGTGACATTCATCCCTTTTATTTTAAGGATATTACAGTTGAGTTAAGGAAAAAGTAGTGCAAAAGTGCTCATAAGATGAGATTGTTCACTTGCAACATAAGGAACCTGCCAAAAAGTGAATCAACAAATTTGAAAACCAAGATCACGAGACTCCATTTTGAATTGTGAATAAAATATAGAAACTGAAATTTATGGATCTCAACATTTTGCTTTTATTTTTATGGAACTGGCTTTGGACAGTATCTCTTTCCCTTGACCATGCCAGAGGGATGACTAATCCTCTACTCTATGCATTGAGGAAGCATAAAACTCCTCTAGACTAGAATTCTCTCCCTTCACAAAGAAGGAAGACTGGGCAATTATGCTTTGGGGCCTTAAAAAAAACTAGGGACTATTTCCAAGTTATGAAGTATCTCCTTAGGTTCCAGTTCATTTTGAATGTTAGAGATTTAGGTTTTCTTTTTAGGCTGTGAGTTCTTGTAACATATCTTCTTAAGTGGTGAATTAACACTTTGAACGCTAAAATGTCCAAATAATTGAGTATAATCTTCATGTTAATTGATTATTATGGATACATGTATGAGTGCCTGCTCTTTCTCTGTATCATATTTACACATCATATTCTCTCATGTGTAGCAGTGAACTCATGTTTTGAAAATGCAGCACACTTGCCTCGTACTGTGACGGAACCTCCCTTGACAACTGTAGATCTTTTTGTCCCTTCCCCAAACATAATTGTATCAAATAAGTTTTGTAATTAAGCACTTGATCAAATTATAATGTGAAATCTCAATCTACTTCATTTTCTTGTATGAGATTGAAAAATAGTAAAATACATATATCACTTATGCATGCTTTGACATATTTAAACCTTGTCTAGCAGAGGTTCAATAATCATCCAGAGTATTTTTTATTAAATCAATGCTCTTGGATAAAGGATTTCAATAGAGTCAAAACTGGCACAAAATTCTTTAAGTGATTAATCTTTTTTTGAATTTTTATTTTATTTTATTTTTTATTTGATATTTGATGATGTAGGCTAGTCATTGGAAACCTGATTACTTCCTAGTAAAGACTGATTATTCAAATATATGGCAGGACATTATTCGTCTACCTAGATCATTCCGTTTTCTTCAGAAGCCTTTGGCACAATTAATTTCTGTGAGTAGAGCTCCCAAGAGCATGGAAGGATATGCTGCCATTGGTGGAGGCTCACCTCTTCGAAGGATAACAGATGAACAGGTTTAATTCTCTCTTTCCTATCACTGATTGCAATTTTAGTTTTATACAACACAGGTTCCTCTATGATATAGATTTCTCTGTGAATTGCACACTTTATGTACGTGCATCTTTTCAAATTCCATACAATGGCATGATATTTGGCTTTTAGGGTTATCATAATTAATCTTTCTTTCTTAGCATGACTTTTTGAGTGGATGAGAGTAAGAGTTCAGTTCCAGAGTAGAAAAATCATCTTGATATAATCTTTAGAGTGAGAACTTCCAAGTAGAGACAACGTGAGGCACAGTCAATATCATATTAATCTCTTCCTGGCATGTTGATATAAAGGAGAGCACTTAGAATGTCATCATGGTGATGTAAGAAAGAGTACTGTTACCATCATTAATATTGTTACAGTTGTTTGAAACATCTTTGAGGGTCCTCAGTGAGGTGACTTAAAAGCTTTGTACAGGTGCAGAAGCAAGTGTTATAGTAACAAAAGTTGATGTATCAAAGGCTTCTTTTTGGGTAGCTTGGTCTTATTCGAAAGCTGATACAGGGAGGAATCAACAGTTCCATTTCCTGGGAAAATCAACTTTTTATATGAAGATTGTGACTGTTTTCAGAGCTATATTTGAATGGAAAATAATGAGATTGATTTTGCAGATAACTTTTGGCAGTCAATTAAAATACATCTGTTTAAAAGTTTATTTAAGTTAACCTTACAGCAATGATTCACAAAGTCTTTGTTTTTAGATTATATGAGGAATTTGTATTTAGATATTAAAAATACTGGGCTAGATGTCCATAACTGTAATGTGATATGAACTATATTGAATACCACAATCTTGTATTGGGTTGGATTGGTATTCCTTGATTTATAAGTCTTATCGATTCATTTTATACAAGACCATTATTAATGCTTTTCTTTTTGTACTATGACTTTATTTAATTATTACAATACACTATAGGCCATTGCATTGGAGAAAGCTCTTGAAGAGAAGCAAGTACCTACCAAAGTGTATGTAGGAATGCGTTACTGGCATCCATTTACAGAAAAAGCAATTGAGCAGGTAGTTTCAAATTAATTCTATATTGGGAGTTCAAATTGTATGCATGTGAACGAAATATAAAAGTGTAATTGTAGGAAAGCAATGGAATTTGGCTCCCAGATGTTTGTTCAAAATAACAGTCAATTTACTTGGAACCTTATATTATGAGTGAAACCTTGTAGTAAAAATAGTACAATCTAGTGAATCCCTCTAAATTGGTAAATCAAGCGTATTGATTGTATTACAATTGATGTATTGCTTTGTTAAATTTATAATTTGGTTCCTCTAACATATGAGATGTGTACAGATAAAGAGTGATGGAATCACTAAACTTGTTGTCCTTCCACTCTATCCTCAATTTTCAATTTCCACTAGTGGCTCAAGTCTCCGTCTTCTAGAAAGCATATTCAGGTAAATAGTTAGTCATTACTACCTTTACTATATTTGTCTTAGTTCTATGGCAATAACCAATAGGAAAATTTTAGAGTTCGCTGAACTCTTTACATTACTATAAGTTGTTAAAGTTAGAACTACAGCAGATTTCTTATGGTTTTTCAGGGAAGATGAGTATCTGGTGAGGATGCAACACACAGTAATACCTTCCTGGTATCAGCGAGAAGGATATATCAAAGCTATGGCAAATTTAATTGAGAAAGAGTTGCAGAAATTTGAAAGGCCAACAGAGGTACAGTTTTTATGGGATTCAATAAAAAGGTGTATTAATATTTACGAATTCACTTTAGACTTATTGCATGAATGCTACTGCCTCGATTCATCAAAGTCTCCGTGGCACTAGCCAGCGTTAGTGGTTATTGAGTTTCCTTGTAGGAGTTTTGTTTTATATGAATTCGATTATATAACATGTCAAAACAATCACTGAAATTATCTATTATATTTTGAATGAAAGGTTATTAGAAAAAAAAAAAAATCCAATATATATTGCTGCAATTGTTTGATTGCTTTAGTTATTTTTGTATGCATTCCAATTTCTATTGCCTTATACAACATACTTACTAGGGATAGGTGAAATCCCTAAGTTGCCGGTTCTGGTTTGGATTCTTGTTTGGGTTGGCAGATTTGGTTCATGGATCCAGCAAATATTTTTTTTTATGATTCATTTGTACAAAAAGCATAAAAAATCCATATATATATATTTGCAGCCTAAAAGCAGGAATTAAGCTTAGAATACCAGATAGCATCATATAAAAAACAAAATCACCAAAAACTCGAATGCCATTTAAAACTTAAATGATAAAGATAATAAAATATTCATTGTTCAAACTTCAAGTTCAATATTAAAATAATAATGTCAAGCTCAACAATCAATTTTCAGAATCATATGGGTTTTGTAAATCATCATCATCATCATCATCATCATCAATATCATCAACTCAGTCAATTCGATATTGCAAAAGATTGGTATAGAGATTGAGTGGGCTAAAGAAATCTACATTTAGGTGTTAGAGAAACCTTTCATTAGCTAATAGTTAATTAATCTTTAATTGATTATTAGGCTAATTTCACTTTATGCATTTAAGCTAAACTTAGGACTTAGGAGTGCCTTTTTTTATTATTAGATTGAGCTATTATTAGATCATTTTATCTCATCACAATGTGATGTTGACACTTGTCATGATCTAATCCATTTCTCATCTAGGGTAAGAGCAACTTCCTTCATTGTATTATTTCATTCTATAAGTTCTTTCTTTTTGAGGAAATAACAAATCATTATTTGCAACTCACGTGCGTGGAAGGTGTTCTCGTTTGTTGTTTGATCTTGCTTTGTGTGTGTTTTTCACAAATCTAACATGGTATAAGAGCGTGGATTCAACCAACCCCTTCTTGATTTGTGAGGGTTTTCTTCAACTAGGGTTATAGGGCCATCAAATTTGGAATCTTCATTTTTTTGTAGGATTTGGGCTTCTACATTTTTTGGTGCGTGTTGGAGCAAAACAGGCCTCACCATTGTGTTTAAGAGGCCAGACAGACAAATTTTGACTATAAATTTTCCCTATTTCACCAATAGGAACTTCTGAGTCAATTTTTTTTATATGGGGGCCTGTAAAGCCTATACGGCCCGTCCATATGCGGGTTTCAAAAATAAAAATTAAAAAAAAAAGCAAGGTACCTTTTTTTTTGGCATTTTTTATTTTGAAAAAAATAAAAAAAATAAAGGAGGTTTAAAAATTCGGTGGGCTGATTTTATTTTTATGGTGGTACTCGTAGGTTACTTTCCTCGATAGGCCTAATGGGCTTGTACCCGCTTGGTGGCAGTACTATTGCCATGACAACAGCCTTCAGTATGCGTCACCCAACACTTTGACTAGTCAATGGCCCTTTGTTGCCACTTGGCGGCCCAAAAATTGTCAGCAGTGGCTTTAATTCCTCGATGCCATTTCCATTTACCAACACCATCTATTGCTTTCCTAACAATTTTAACCTTTCTTCAACATCGTTTAATATTTCCCAGCGAGCTAACAAATTTTCCTACTAGTGGCATAACCCGAAATATTTCGGGATTTTTAAGTATATTTTGTCGAAAATATGGCATATTCTGTCAATTGTGATTTTTCCTGGGGATTGGATTTTTTCTAACAAACAGGAATATTTTGTTAACATCATGTTGATATCAACGGTATAGATGCTCGACAGGGCCCTTCCATGCCCTCTTTGTGTCCTAAAGGATTAGTATTTTCCTTTTGGTCAAAACTTGTGCGTATGGTATCAAAATTGGGTGAATGAGATATTGTCGGAGCGTTGGTTTCACGTACTTTCTATTGGTGTGGGTCTCATTACCATTTTTTATTGCTGGTGCATTTTAAAACCTATTAAAGTCAGATGTGTTGTTTTCACTCTCGAGCTCACAACTTTTAACCAGATTCTCCATTTTTCGCGATTCTTGCAACGTTTGAAAGGTCTTTCAGAGCTCTTCACAACTATCCATGCACTTTTTCCAAATTTTTCTCTAGGTACATTTTATTTAGTTTTTTGTGTTTTCACATTCTAGTGAATTACTTGGACATTTTCGCTCTTGAAATCTTTCCATTTGCATGGGATGACTTGTTTTAGGCTATTCTACATGTATTTCCATTATTTTGTCTTATTTGAGCATTGTAGACATCTTTTGTATGCACTTTCTCTATTGTAGACATATTGAGATCAAGTGTTATTTTGGTGTATCTTTTTTGGGGATTTCACACATTTTGTTGTGCCTTTTGTACTCACACTATGTTATAAAGTGCCATGGGGGGTTGTGTAGTGCCTTTGTTTTGCTATCACAACTTTGACAAGCGAGTGTTCCTTCCACGACAACATTGAATCCTAGTGATTCTTGCCTCATGCGTGTGTGTCTTGGTTTACACCAATGTTACAGGAATCGCCCAAACTCACCTAGACTCGACAAGTCCCAAGCCAAGCTAGGCTTGATGAGTTCGGGAGACTTGGCTTTGAGTACTCACCAGACTCACCAGTTCTGGGCAAGTCCCGAGCTAGAGACTCAGCCACGGCTAGGTAATGGCAAAACATAAAAGAAAAATCACTTAAAAGAATTTTAAGTTACACTTTTTGGTTTTATATTTGTCTCCTTCACTCTAAAAGGCACTTCATTTCATTTTCAAGCCAAGGAAGAAAGAAAAAAGCGAGATTTGAGCCAAAATTTATTTGCATTGAAGAAAAACCAGCAAGGAGATTGAGCAAAAACCGGTTGTTGAATCACATTTGAATAGGTTTGTAGGTACTCTTGGTGCATCTAGAGGAGTCTACAAAGGATTGGAAAGAGCTCTCCATTGATTTCAAGGAAGATTTAAGAGGTAAGTTTGAATTTTGAAGGTTTTCTTTGTTTTTTAAACCAAAATTTCATTTCTCTTCTACATTTCTTCTTTCTTTTTTGTATTTTGTTTTACTAAAACAAAGAACAAACCCTAGGTGTGTTTAAGTTTTTTGTTGAACAAACCCTAGGTGTTTTTGTTAAAAAAATAGTTTTATATTTGCAAACTCTAGTTTTTTAATATTAGTTTAATTATAAACTTTGAATGTTAATTTTTTTCTATTTACGTGTTATTGCAACATTGTTTATATTTATAAATTGTCTCTATCACAATGTCTCAAACTCCAAATAGAAAGGACCCTTGTTGGAAAGATGCCCTTATTACCCTTGGGCAAAAGAAAGGAGAGGTAACATGTTTTCATTGCAAAACAATTATGCTTGGGGGAGGCATTAATAGATTGAAATACCACCTTGCACATATATGAGGTCGAGATGCTAATCCATGCCCAAAAGTCCCTCATGAGGTTATGCGTGAAGTGCAAGTTCAATTGGAAACCTTTGAGAAAAACAAAATTAAAAAAGAGGCAAAGAAAGGAGATGGCAGCCATTGGAGTTGGAGATTCTTCTTCTTCCATCCCTCCATTTCCTCCATCTTCGATTGTTGGTAGCAGTAGCCGTGTTAGCATTGGGCCTAGAGTTCGTGTATCTAGGTTGGATTCATATATTTTGCAACCAAAAGTGCAATTGGAGACTTTTGGCTCTCTTGCAACATTCCATCCTATGCAGTCAGGTAATTCTTCTTTTTGTTTTGTTTTAAAATATATAGCTTGATAGTTGATTCTTTGTCTCTTTAATTTTTATTTTTAGAGCTATGTTGAATTCAAATTTAAGTTCTCCATTTTACAATACTTATTTTATTTAATTTAGTTGTGTTAGGTCTTCTTAGTGGCAAAACATGGTTGATGTCATTACTGTTTGTGGGGCAGGGTTCAAAGCCCCTAATGACGAGGAGATAAAGGGCCTCATTTTGTCACAAAAGGTGGCTGATGTGAAAGCCACAATAGAGGAGTAGCGACACATATGGAGGAAGAAGGGTTGCATCATCATGACTGATGGTTGGACCAATAGAAGAAACAAAACATTGCTCAATTTTCTTGTTCCTTCCTTAGGTGATTTTACTTCCTAAAATGCATTGATTTAGTGATTAACAATCAAGATTTTTAATTTATGTTCTTTGGAATCATTGATTTTGTTTCTTTTTTAGGTGACACTGGGTTCATCAAATCTATTGATGCATCTGGGAACACCAACAATATGGAATTCCTTTGCGAGGCTTTGGAGGGAGTCTTGGCTGATGTAGGGGAGGAGAATGTGGTGCAAGCAGTTACGGACAATGCAACAAATTATATTGCTGCAGGTAGACTACTAATGGATAGGCACCCATCATTGTTTTGGACTCCTTGTGTTGATCATTGCCTTGACCTCATATTGGAGGATCTTGGAAAGATTGCATGGATCAAAGCATGTGTGGAGACAACAAACAAATATTTGTAAGTTCATATATAATCACACATGGGTCCTCAACCTAATGAGGCAATACACATGGCAAAAGAAGTTGGCTCGTCCTCAGACAACCTGCTTTACTACCAATTTCATCACATTACAATTCTTGCTACAGTCAAAGGGAGCTTTGAGGTGCATGTTTGTTAGTGAGGAGTGGACTTCGTCATCATATGCTATAAGACAAATGCAAGGGAAGAAGTGTCAAATTGGATTTTTGATTAGCAAGGTTTTTGGGTACCTATTGTGGAACTTGTAAAGGTAAATGTAATTAGTAATTAGTTTACTAATTTTACATTATATTTTCATTTTTATTTTATTTGCTTATTTTTGTTGACTCTTATGCTAATGTTTCACAATAATTGCAGTTCACAGAGCCTTTAGTGGTTCTATTACGAGTTGATGGAGAGAAGCCCACAATGGGCTACATATATGAGGGCATGGATAGGGCCAACGAGGCCATTAGATCCATTTATGGGGGAGTTGATGATAAGTATCGCCCCATTTGGGAGATCATTGATAGACAATGGCACCTCCAGCTTCACAAGCCCTTACACACAGTTGCATGTTTTCTAAATCTGACATTCCAATTGTGCCCTGATTTCAAGGTGGATGAGGAGGTTTTGAGTGGGCTCTACGCAGTCATCGAGTAGATGTCTGATTCTCATGTTGGAGCACAAATAGTCATCAAGATTAAGATTTTCAAACTTGCATAAGGAGATCTCTTTGCACGAGATAAATGCAAGGCTACTCGGTTGACATTGCAGCCAGGTAAAAATCTATTAAGGGCATGATAGTAATTTAAAAATTAACACTTTTCCTTTTTTATAATACTATTAAATATTGAAACTTAAAGTTGGACAATGAGATTGATTTTTTTCTTTTTCTCATCTTAGATGCATGGTAGGAGAGATTTGGTGCTAAAGTACCAAATCTTCAAAGGATTACGGTTCGAGTGTTGAGCCAACCATGCAATGCTTCAGGTTGTGAGCGCAATTGGAGTATGTTTGAGCACATACACTTCATGAAGCACAATAGATTGTCAGTGCAAAAGTTGAATGATTTGGGTTATGTTCATTACAACCTTCGCCTTCACAATAGACAGATATCGGGCACTGACTTGTCACCCATCACATTAGAGGAGGTTGATCGACAATCAGATTGGATCATTGAGGTTGAGGATCCTGTCTTTAGTGATGAGGACCTTGAGTGGGTCGACTAGGTGGATAGAGAGGCAAAGGTAGTAGCCATGGTAGAGGAGGAGGATAGAGCACAAGCAAACACCTTGGATGTTGGTTTGGGTGCCACTTAGTCGAAGACATAGGTAGAGATGATGGCTGCATCATCATCTAGGACCTATCTTAGATGCCTACTAGGAGGGTTGAGTGATGCAGGCTCCTCTGAGCCATAGACTTGTAGCTTTTGTTTTGATGTTTGTTTGGAACTTTTGATGCCGTGGATTTCATATTCCATGAGTATTGTATACATTTGACAACATTTATATATCTAATTGTCTTACTACTATTATTTCCTTTAGCTAAAATTTGCGTTTATACTTATGTGATCAATGTATGTTTGTATATAGGATCAAAGTAGTTTCTATTTGATGACATTATTGTGTCTTTAAGGTTTATTTATTAAAGGGTGCATGAAACAAGTTTTAAATTCTTAAAAATCTTCGAATTTCTTGGTTTTTTCAATTTTCTGAGTCTACATCAAGTTTGGGCTCTGAGTTCAAGTCCAAGCCAAAAATTAGCTTGCCAAGTCCAAGTCTTGTAACACTGGTTTACACACCCTTTTTCAGTTGTAGGTACTTCCATGTGCACTGTTAGAATTGTGAAACAAGTACAAAACCACGAGCCACAGGATCAAACAACAAAGACATCTTCCACGCAAGAGATCTGCAAACAAGAATTGCTATATTAATCAACAAGGAAAAACTACAAAAGAGACTTTCAAGAAGATATGAAAGCTCCAGATAATATCCGAGAGATAATTACAATGAGGGTTGAATGCTTATAAGAGAAAAGCCCTAAATGCGAAAGGGATTAGATCATGACAAGTGTCAACATCACATGAGATGAGACATAATGATCTAATATTAACTCAACTAATAAAGTATTCCTAAGTTTAGCTATAGTGTGTGAGAATAAATTAGACTAATAATCAATTAAAGATTAATTAATTATTAGCTAATGCATGATAACTCTAACATACACGTTTAAATGTTCTCGGTTCTCTTTCATGCACTTCTTGGTGACACATAGTTTCAATGGACTTGTTATGGCTCTCCCTTTATTCGCATTATGGGGGGTTTCTACTGTTGGTGCTAATCTTCCTTGGTTTTGTTTTGGAGTGATCTATGTATCTAGTTTTTCTTCCTATGTACTAGGTGGATGTAGTGGTTGGCTACCCATGCATTTTGGTGAGATGGAGTGCTTACCATATAGACACTCTTGTATTCCTATTTCTAGAGGCGACCTTCCATTTTTCACTTGATTAGTGTTCTTCAGACTACTGATACTTGTATTTTTGACTTGCATCTTGGATGGTTGAGTAGTGTTGTTGGGGTGACTCATGTAGATTCATATGCCATTTGTATCTTCAACTGTTAGATGTCCTTTGTTTTCCATCTAATCATTGTTCAAGTTGTGTCATTGGGGGCACTCATGCAAATTCTTGTCTTTTTTATCTTGATTATCATTTGTTTTAGAGAAGGTTTGTCATTTTAGCACTATTGCAGTCATCATTCGACAATTGTCTACAATTTCTTGTGCTTCAGCGATGTTCTTCATGTTCCTATTCTTTTCGAAACATTGTTTTGGAGGCTTCTTAGTCCTTCATTCGTCTTTCTCTCTTTTGGAGAGGAGTTTCTCCTATGAGGTTTTCTCCTTTTCTCCAGTTATGAGAGATTAAATTGTTTGTATATGGGTACCTCATTAGGCCTTGTTGCTAGGACCCATTCATGTTTTCTTTGCTTTTTATGCATTGACTTTTTAGAGTTTTTAGCTACTCCCTAAGTTACACTTAAGGGGGAGTGTTAAAGTAATCATTCATTAGCTAATAATTAATTAATCTTTAATTGATTATTAGGCTAATTTCACTTTATGCACTTAATTTAAACTTAGGAGTGTTTTTTTATTTTATTAGATTGAGTTATTAGATCATTTTGTCTCATCACATGTAATGTTGACACTTGTCATGATCTAATCTCTTTCTCATCTAGGGTTTGCTTTTATAAGCACTCTCCTTCATTGTATTATTTTCTTCTATAAGTTTTTTCTTTTTTAGGAAATAAAAAATCATTATTTGCAACTCTCGTGCATGGAAGGTGTTCTCGTTTGCTGTTTGACCTTGCTTTGTGTGTGTTCTTCACACATCTAATCATCATATGTCACAAGGTATCTTTAGAACCTTCTCTAATTTCTAGTTGTTGAAAGTAATTTAAATTTTATTTTTTAGTTTATTTTTTAATTTTTTAATTTTTGATATGTGACATGTCATCTACCTTTTAATATATATATATATATATTTTACATCGTGCTTGGTTATTGAAACTCGATATACATCACACAATTATCTTAAAACGATTTGTGAAGATGTGAGATGTATTGAGGTGTTATGGTTGTCAACACTCATTGGAGTGTATGGAGGCAATCAAGTACAAAGAAAACCCAAAATGTCAAAACATTGATCTTAGATGATGAGTGGTGGGCTTGTGTGGAATATGTTTTGAGTTTCATTGAACCCGTCATCAACATGATTAGGTATGCTGATAGAGATTGCCCATGTTTGGGTGAAATTTATGATGGTATGGACTCCATGGTTGAAAAAATAATGGCTATAATAGAAATTAAGGAGTATGATCCAATAGAAGCATTTTTCAAAAGAGTGTAAAGGATCATTGTTGACCATGCCCTTGCATCTCTTAGCATTTTCTTTGTCCCCAAAGTATTATAGAAAATAGATGTTTTCCTTGTCAAGGAGGGTGGCACCATACATATTGCTTCTTGCTACAAAATTGCATTTAGAAGAATATTCCCAGATGTAGATATATAAAGTGTTGTCTTGAGTGAATTTCTACTTTATATCTTCAAGGAATTATGATATTTGATCTTTTTGACACAAACAAAAAACTATGCTCATGAATGGTGGTACATGCATGGCCAAGACTCTATTTACTTGCAACCTCTTATAATATTTTTTTTCTCTGAAGTATGCATCTTTTTAGTTTTTAACTTTCTCATTTTTTGTGATGCCCCCATCCTACAAAAGCCGTTAAGTATATATTCTAATGAATGTGCATTTTAGTAGACATATATAGCCATGAATATATATATATAAATATATATGTTATCACGGAATCTAGCAGCGCTCGTTCCACGGATAACCCCCCTACGAAACTTGTCCGTTTCCTAGGATTCGTGAAGTTCAAGCACGCATAACGAAGTGATTTCCAAGCCACCCCAAAATGCGTTCCTAAGCCTCGAATAGTCAATTCGAGCATTCCCCCATGTTCGCCTCGCGAAGACCTTCGAAACGAGATCTTTCGCGAAGTTTCACTGTTCATACTTAGTGAATTACGGAAAATGCAGTGGCACTGAAAAAGTGCGCTCCTGCCCTGAAGCCAAAATTGGCTAAGTCTGGAAAATGCAAGGGCGCTAAAATTTAGCGCCCCTGCATGCAGTGAAATTTCCAAAAAATGTAATAGCGCTAAATTTTAGAGCCATTACATTTTCCTTCGCCACTTAAACTTTTTCATGGCTCTGGCACGTTTCTTCATGTTTTCGCGTTTTTCGTCAATCGTGCCACTTTTCGTGCCTAAATTTATTGCTCGACTTGAGTTAGGTTTTTGATTTTCCTTTTTCACTTAAGAGTCTTTTAATTCGCCATTTTGCATTATTATGAGCTTTGTTCTTTTCTTCCTCTTGCTGGGCGAATTGCATCTCAACTGCAAAACACGTTTTTTGAAGATTTTCGCCATTCTTTCTTCAGCAAGCTTCACGTTTCATACTGGTAAGTCGTTTTTGTTTTGTCTCCTTCCATTTTTATATGTTCTAGTTTGAGTATATGCGTTTTGTATATGCGTTTTTCTACGCTTTCGTTTCCACGTTTTTTACATCCTAACCCCACGCGTTTTTGTTTCTGTTTTCTTCCCATTTCGCGTCTCCTCTTTTCCATTCGCGTTTTTCTTCTCCTCACGCAATGGAACCCTCACTCATTATTTTGAATGCGTTTTTCTTTCCTCCATTTCCGTTTTCTTTCCCTACGCATTCTTTTCTTTTCTAACCCTACGCATTCTCTCCTTAACTCTTCCTCCGCGTTTTATTTCCTTTCTCCGCCGTGCCTTTCTTTCTAACGTTTTTGTTATTCTCATCGCATTATTCACATCGCCTTCTCCATTCGCTTTGTTACAAACTTTGAAAAGATCTATCACTTGGAAAGAAAGAAGTTTAGCTTTTGAATGCAAAAATAATAATGGTGCGAATTGCAACCCTATCCAAAGACAAACCAAATTATCCTCAAAGCTTTCATGTTACAAACATTGCATTTGTCAAGCACGAGCGCCATCGCCATTCACTCTTACATCTGCATTTCAAAATTGACAAAAAATTGCAGAAGCGTTGAATTTTAGCGCTGTGACATTTTGAAAATGTCAAAAAATTCCTAACACTGAAAGATGTAAGGGCGCTAAAATTTAGCGCCCTTGCATCAAAAGCAATTTTTCAGAGATGTAAGGGCGCTGAATTTTAGCGCCCTTACACTTTTTCCAAGTTTTCTCTAAACCTTCCCAAATGAACTTCATTTTCGACCAGTGCACTCCTGAGCCTCTTTTTTTTTCGCCTTTGTGCATCGTTTTGCGTGCCTCGTCATCCGCTCCATGCTTTCCCATCCTCGTGCTCATTTCACGCTTTCCCATGTTTCCTAACAATTGATGTTTGTTCTGGCTAAACGGATTGCAGTATACTTTCAAAGATCGTTAAGTCAAGAGTGATCAGGGTTCCAGTTCTTTTTGATGACTGCTACTAAGCCTCCTTCTTCTTCGAAAGCAAAAGGCAAGATGAAATACAAATATCAAGGCGTCTATCCGCCGACTATGGTGCTTTCCAAAGTCGAAGAGATAAAAGATACAGAAGTTGGTCATCAAGACTTGGTTGACTTCGCAAAGCTAACTGAGACGAAGCCTCTTCCTGATTCAATGAGAGCGATCGTACACAGCAACCTCCACTTGGTGGCGATGTTCCCTACAGCTGCGCACAATACCGAGTTTGTTCTTCAAGTTGCGTCTCATTACATCAGAGAAAGCAGAAGTGTGATCGACTCTTCCGGGCACGAGATTCTGAGACTCGACCCCGATTTCTTTGACATTGTCTTCAAAGTCCCTCATATGGAGAAATATATTGACATCTCTATATCAAAAGCACAGGAGATCTTTGATGCTGATCCCAATAAGGCTAAACAGTTGATAAACACTCAATGGCTCAAAAAGCCTAGATCATCTGTTTCTAGATGGCCGAAAGGACTCCTGAGAAGTGACTTCAAAGATGACGTCAAGGATATGATCACATTTCTAAGCAGAGTGAAGGGCTTGCCGGAATCATCTACTTTTCACGATTGGATGTATGAATACATCAGGATCATAAGAAGGCAGAAGGTGCATATTGACTGGGGCAAACAAATCAGTGATGAGATACACGAGCAGTTGATCAATGCTCCTTCTACATTGAAGTTCTACATGACCTCTTACCTGGTGTACGCAGCAGCTGTGATGAGACAATTCCCAGGTCTATCTACAAAAGGGAATCGGATGATGGTGCCTGTGTACAGATATTTCTATCAATTAGAGCTAAAGGAGAGCTTTCATCATTTCAGACGGGTCACTGATGCTTTCTTTGCGCCTTTACTCTTCAACTTTGATCCAGCTTTGGAAAGAAGAAGAGTATCTGATGAGGCTTATAAGGTGGTAAGTAAAGTTGGATGCATTTTTCTCCAATTCCCAACGTTTACTTACTTGAGAGTAGGCTGCTACACTGGTTGTCCCTACATGCTACCACGTTATCCTTCGGATAAGTGGATTCTCATGGAAACATGCAGACAGTTGATGTCAGTGCAGAAAGAACGAAGAAGCAACCACAAGCGTGGGTTCAAGTTCCCACTGACCATCGGCCGATATACTATCCAAACTGCACAAAAAGCTAAGTCTGTCTATGCTGAAATGCAGATCATGACCATCAAAACCTACAGGTATAGGTTTGATTTCGACTACCGAGATGTCAGAAAAAAGTTGCAAAAGGGTCACCAACACAGGTACCGTTTTGAGGACATCTGGGCAGATTGCAGAGATGAAGAAGCCATTCGTAAAATGGACTATTGCAGGTTGACTGTTCAACAAATCAGGGATCTTGGTATTGCTGATCTACCAGAGGATTTTGAAGATCCAGGTGATATCATGAATGCTGTCTATGATGAGCAAGGCATTGCTAAAAGGCCGTTGCCTGCAATACAATGGTCTAGGAAAGAGGTTACCAGCATGAGAGAAAGGCTGAGACCAATCCTAGCCAACACAGAAGAATGGTTACATAAACATGGTTATGCAATTAAAAGTTTCAGAACAAACTCAGAAGGAGAGGAATTCCGAAGCAGAAGCTCGCCAACAGCAAGAACTCCGCGACAAAAACAAATCAGCGGCTGTTCCAACTTCTTCGCGAAGAGGCCCTAGGATCAAGTTCACTGTTGGTAAGAAAGATACCCAGGCTATCCAAGAGACAGAAATCACGGAATCTCATCCATCTCGCTCTAAGGGTAAAAAGCCTATTCTGGAGGAGATAGATTCCGATGAAGAAGAAACTTCAAGTGACCAATCCGCTGAAGATGAAGATTCAGCAGAAGCAGACTCCGATGCCGAAGAGGTTTATGAAAGCAGGCAAGAGTCTGATGAAGATTCTGAAGAAGGATCTGAAGGTGATTTCGAAGGTGAGCCAGAATTGGAGAGACAAGAGGGTGATCAACAGGAACCCGGGCATGATCAAGAAATAACTACTTCTCCTCCTGAGAATGTAGTTGAGGAAATTCCCATAACATCATCGCCCGTGACTTCAAATGTTCCTCATACCCCTCCAGATTCAAGAACTCCTCCACCTCCTGTTCCCTCGTCACCTATTCCTACCACATGCATTCCTGCAGTCGAGATATCCCCTATCCCTGCAGCATCAACCCAGCTTGATACTCCTTCAGTGACAAGCATCCATACGGTTGATATACTGTCAAGCCCTCCATCGTCCATTCCTAGTTTGTCTTCGCCAACATATGATATCACTTCTGAAAATGAATTCAATCGTTTCATGAATGAGTCAATGCGTGATCAGCTCAATGTGTCAACTACAGGAGCAATGATGACAAATACTTCTCCAATTGTCACGATACCAATGGTAAGTTCAGATGTGACAATAACTTCAGAAGTGGCAATGGCGACTGAATTGACAGTAAATCCAGAAGTTCACACTTCTTTTCTTCCTCCTTGGCTAATATCTCAAGTGTCGAAGCGCAAAAAGCAAATGATTTCTCCAGAGGAGCTCGACCTCGAAGAGATAGTTCTTCCAAAAGCCAAAGGGAAGAAAAAGGCAAAGGTATACTCAAGGCTGAATGTTGATAAGTCTGGCCACAAGTATGCTGAAATTGGCATACCACCAAATGAAGAAGGTGATGTCAATATGGAGGACTACACAGTAACAAAGGTCCAGCTTGGCAAGGTTACCAACGAAAGTGCAAAAGCCGATGCGCAAGTCACTTTGGATATCTTGGCAGGAAGGCTGGATAAAGTTGAGCAAGCTCGTAACATGTACAAACAGAGGGCAGAGCATTATGCCACTGTTGTAAAGAGACTTGCCGGTTCTCCAAGTAATGCACAACCGCTGACAGTGGTAAGTATTGAAGACCCAGCTGTCAAGAAAGCTGAGAAATTCGCCTCCAAAGGCAGGGTGTTATATGATTTTGTTGAAAAGATCATTGAACACGGATCTCAGATAATTTTGGCTGCGGATGAGAAAACTACCATGTTGGCCAAGCTCACCACAGAGCTTGATAAAGAAAAGAGTGTACTTTCCCAGGAGCGCAGAGACATGGAAAAATGCCTGTTGTCATGGTCGGAAATGAAACAGGTAAAGCTCAGCAAATTGGTGGAGGTTGGGGTAATTCCTGACAAAGAAAAGTTCGTAGAGGTAAGAGAATCACTGAAACACAGAATTCAAGTGGTTCAATCTCTCACAGAAGATCTTCACCAAGTACAGGAAGATGTCGACGGGCATCGCACCATTCTTGACAAAAGTATTAGAGAGTTGCCTGGTCAACTTCTTGAGGAAAATCGTATCTTCCTGCCGGCCACAGAAATATCCCTGATCTTCAAGGAAGCCATCATGAATTTGATTGACAGCTCAGACTTCTCAGAAGCTTCACTGAACATCATTTGTGATACAAGGCTCACATTGGACAACCTGAAGACGCATCTTGACAGGTGCAAGAAGGTTCACTCATCTGCCATGAGATCGATCACGAGAATTCACACCATTGTGGATTACACCGTTGGTCCAGATGAGAAGTTTGTGCAGGAGACTAGGAGGAAATTTGAAGACTTCGTGCCCAATGCAAAGAAACGTGAAGCAGCCCCCTATTCTCCAGTGTTAGACATTTCCGGTGCATCCCATTATGCATCTTGTAAATATTTCTCGACATTTTCGAATGTCATTTTGTAAATTGTAATTACACCAAGTCCAAAGATGTAATATTTTTCAAAACAAATTACACTTTGACTTTGGTCAAAGTTAGGTGAGATCTCCTAAAATCGCTCACCTAACTTTCCCTGATTTTCTCAATCTCTTTCCTTCTTTTGCTCATCCCTCTTTCTATATAATGTGAGGGATTTTCATTGTAAATTATCCTTTAGTGTTTTGCAACGAAGTGCTGCCCTTTTTGAAACAAATTTGTGAAACTTTGCGTTCATGCTTTGTGAATGAGATTCGATTAATAAAGAAAAGGATTGCAAGCCAAACTTTGCGTTGGATTTGATACTTTTGTGAGTTGATCTTATTTGGTAGTGATTAGTTTGAAGAATCTGAAGGACTCTAAGTAGTTTATGTAAACTTTGTGTTACATTTATTATTTAGATTGCATTTGTATTTCTGTTTATCATTTGGTTGAATGATCTACAAGACTTTGTGCTTGTAATCGTTCATGCTCTTGATACTTTTGTTGGATGATCTACAAGACTTTGTGCTTGTAATCGCTCATGCTATTCGAGGAATTGCTGCGTCTAAGAAGACTTTGTGCTTCTAACGTAACAAACGGTACATCTACAGAGATCCAACATTGATAAAGCTACGGAACGACTTTGTGCCTTCGTGAGCTTTCCCTTTTACTTTATTTGTTTGTTATTAATCACTTCTGGTATCTCTACGCTTCGCTTTGACGAGATAGAGATATTGGTATTACTGCTAGTTGTTAGTTTAAGGTTATTAAGAATTGTGAACTTCCAACGGTGAAGCATTGTAAACATCTTCTCTGAAAAAAGAGAGAAGGATGAATGTAACACACCCCCCCCACTCCGTAAGTTTCGTGTACATTTTGTAATTATTTGTTTGATTTACTATCGCCTGTTAGCAGTAAGAAGGGCGCTCCCCTTTCCGAGAGGAGAGATTCACATCTCACATAGCTGTGGCTGAAGTCCAAGTTGTGTAATCTATCGAAAAGCTGATTACATAATTTTCACCCAACAATATATATATATATATATATGCATACTTATATTTAAATATAATTGAATGAAGAAATAATATATATCCATTATTTTTATGTAATACTAATCACAGCTCATACAGCCAATGGTGAATAAGACAAACTAATAATAAAGAGGTACGAATCTCCTGAAGGGACACGTGGAGGATGAAGGAAGGCATCGATTGAGGAACATCACATATATCTAGTCGAATCTATCAATGAGGAAGGCATCAGGAGAAGAAATAGACGGGGATTAGAGAAGAGAAGAAATAGATGGGGATCAAAGAAGAGATAATATGTCGAACAGAAAGGATAGGAGAAGATCATTGAATAAAAGAAGACAAGAAGCCACGTAATCAGGGAATAGAATAAGAAGCGATCAAGAAAAGGAAATAAAGGCTATCGAATAAAAGAACATCCAGAGAATAGAGAGCTTGTATTGACCAAGGCAGCAAGGAGTTAGGGCACGTGAGTCTTTGGAGGAGCCAAATACTGGACGAAATCTATTCTCAGGCCAAGCCGTGGTTGCAAGGGAAGACGTGAGCTTTTGAGAGGATACACTGCTGTTGGAGGCATGTAGAGATAAACTGGATGATGGCGTGAGTTCCTAGCTGCAAGGCATGACCTCTTCCTTGTTTTCCAAGCCTCATTTCACCCTCACGTAGAGACTGGATCCTGTGCATGGCTTGTGAGGAAGGTGTGATAGTGAGTTGCTGTTGGACGTCTTCCTTGGAGGTTTGAACATAATACTTGCTGCTGTGTTCTTCTCAGACTGATAATCAGCTCCCGTTTTTGGGTATTACACTTCTTCGTTGTTGTTAAATGTGAACATTCTGTACAGATATCAGAATAGAATAATCCTGGATGCTGAAGTAATTTTCTGAGTGTTTTAAGCTGTAATCAGTCTATAATTTCTGCTGTAACTGAGAGTGCTTTCAGTTATTAGTGAAGTCTGAAAATATAGCTTGTATCTCAGTTTCTTTAGCACTCAATCTGGAACTATTTAAGACTAATCTGTTATTAGCAGTGAGTTGTTTTTGAATATCAGTCATACTGAAAGAGTTGTATGCAAGTAGATATCAGATTTTCATATACATACTCTGCATGTGTTCTCTTGTCATATTATATACATTTTCATGAAACAAGTTTGATAAAGCGGAACACCTATCAAACTGAAGTAATTGAAAAATCGCAGTCCATCCGGAAAAGGGACACTACATTTTTCATTCATTGCTATATATTATAATTTTATAATTTATAATCAATGTTTTGTAATTGTAAATGTTGTATTCAAATTCAACAAGTTGTGAGTTCTTCTTTAGCTGAGCAGAATTGGAGTACATATTCCGTCCACTTGGTTAAGTGTGACAAATTGGGTGCAAAAAAAGTTGAGGATTTGGTTTTTGTGCACTCTAACTTGCGTCTCTTTTCACATAAGACACCTAATTACAATGAGGGGGTGACAACGAATTGGGATCTAACTCTTGAGTGTGCCAACTTAGACAGTATAGTTGCACAACTTGCCAAAGTCTATAGATGGGGCAACTCTGCATATGATGTGGCTAGTGGGAGTGGTGTTGCAACTGATTGTGGTTTAAATGAAATTGGGCTAAATATTGAATTTGATGCTTTTGATGAAGATCAATATGAAAATTATTAAATATTGATTGTAATTTTCATTGTGTGTTGACATTTGACAAATCATTAAATTATGAATTTGAGTATTTTCATTTTTGCAAATTATAAGGTATTTAAATATTTTGTTTGTTGGCAACCATGAGTATCATTGTTTTTATATTTTGTAATTTTAAAATTATTAATATGTATTTACTATTATTATTATATATATATAGTCGAACATGTACCTGTACCCAAGGGAAAAAATTGATGTACTATACCGCTCCCTGTATTGACAACTTAGACTAAAAGTGTGCTTTCTATCTAGTTCCTCAAATGTAGCATGTTGGGACATGAAAGTATCTAAGTCAATATGTTTTGGCTCCATATCCGACAACCTGGTGTCCCCTTCCTTGTAGCTATGTTTGTGCGAAAGAAGTTGCAAGTTGGAATGTATGTACACTAAGTCCTTTTCCTTTTTTGAGTGCAGTTGGTTGTTCTTTATTGAGTGGATGAATGAGTATGTGCTCCAATTCCTCTTAGATGTAGATGAACTAGCAACCTATTAGGATAAGGTACAAATGTAGAGTTATAATGATAAAATAAAATAATTAAAAAATGATAAATGAAACTTCAAAGATTAAAACTTGTGATAAAACTTTGATCACAAGAGGTTGTAGGTTTTGGAATTGTTGACCATGGAAGTACCACCAACTGTGAGCATCTTTCTTGAACTTATCGCGAAGAGCTTCAATACTTTGATTAGCGGAGTGTACAAAATCAATGAACTCACTCGTGACTACATGTTACAAATTAGGACTAGTGAAGAGTCTATGAAATGTTGTCTTGACCCTTCGGCGACTTCAAAATCTATATATGGGGCAATCCTTGTTGGCACATAAAGAATTTTAACACTATAGTATTTTGGACTCAATGTTAAGGCAAAAAGATGTAGCAAGGTGATCATTTTGTTTGATTTCTCTTTAATAATAATTTGTGCATTTGTTGAAGAAATTTTCTTCAAGATCTTTGTCTTTCTTATTTATGATGGTCTTCATCTTCTCAATTATTGAGTTGAGGCCATCACATATCTCTCCCAAGCAAGGCTTGTCTATGTCGGAGTAATGAATCATACTCAATATGGGTTTAGTGAAACTAAGGAGATATTTGACATGATCCCACCAAGAGTCATCGAGGATCATTCACTTAATATTTGCTGCCCTCTTAGTCTTGGCTTGCCTCCATATAGACCAAGTTTAGCTAATGACCATGCTAGAAGCTACCTCTTGAACTTTCAAAAGTCATTTCAAGACAATTGTGTTGGAGGCGAAGTAGGTCTCAATAACCTATTCAAATTAAAAATAAAATAATAAAAAACAAGCTTCAAAGAAGAAAATATAATCAAATTAAGTTAATTTTTTTTCAAGTAGCTAAAGTGAAATATAAAATGTTATATAGCTTCACTTACCTTCTATAGCTCCAATTTTGAAAATGATCTAAATATGCCTTGTGACCTTTGGTGGTTGGTGATAAAAATTCAGATCTCTTTGGCCTCCACATAAATTTTTGATCAAATCAATTTTGTTATCATTTTATTGTAACATAAGGTTGAAGGAATGGACAACACATGGTGTCCAAAAAATGTGAGAATAACATTCCTCAACTAACAAATCAACAACTCTACAATTTTTTGCATTGTTTGTAATAAATTGAACAATATTACAAGGCCCTACTTCCTCAATGGGTTGTGATGAGGATCTTAGTAATAAATTGGCCATCTTTCACATCCCCCTCACAATCCTCTGCTTTCAAAAACATTTCCTTTTTAGGGGACATTGCAATCACATCAATCAAGGGCCAATTTTTTGCATCCTTTTGTCCATTGGAAATGATGGATACCCTTGTCTCGGCCTATGAATTCCTTATTGGCTTCAATGAGTCTTTTACAAGATTGACATTTTCCAATAAGGTGTAGGGGCCCTTGTACCCTTTTGGAGCCTCATTAATTTTTTTCACCATTTCTAGCAAATATGTAAAGCAAACAACATTGAAAGCCAACTTATTTTCATAGATACATCTTGCTATGTGTTGATCAACAATCTCTTGAGACTCATTTTGAAATGCTATTTGCAAAGGTCCCTTTAGTCTCTTATTTGTAAAGGGATGTTCTTGAATGGTGATAAAAAATGGGTGGCTCTTTGCTACAATAGAAGGATTAGATAGAGATATAGGGGCTTTCCTTGATATCTTCTCTTTGCTAAAGGATGATTTGTTCTGGTCTGTTGTTTTATTTGCTTGTTCTTGCTCATTAATATATGCTATCACTTGTTCTAATGGCACAAGTACATCATTCTTTCCAAGGAAAGCTTTGATGCCTTGTCCAAGCCACCTATAATTGGTTGTATCACCAAGAAGGAGAATTTAGATTTGTTTTGAAATGAGATTAGAGCTAGAACTCGCTGCCATTGTAATTCTTATGGCAACAAGTTCTATAAACAACATATTTGAAACAAATGAAAACAAAAAATTAATAAAACCTAAATCTTCCAATATTTTAACCATAGTGATACATTTGTTAAAAAATGGTAGGAAAATAAGAAGTTGAAAGAAAAACAAGAGTTCATTTGTAAAACAAAAATGCTGAAAAATAAAGCTTTCCTCATTTTAAAAAATCTTCTTTTATGATCTTCTTGGCAGCTAAGGACTCTTGCACATGTGTAGGAACAACAATGCAACAACTTGGAACCTTCAATGTATAGTCTTTAACTCCTTTTGTGCAATGACAAGCAAGATTGAAAGCTCAACAAAAAAGAATGGTATTTTTCTTTTGCAATCAAAATGAGGTAAAACGACTTTGTATCAATGTTTCAAATGGTTTAGATGGCACTTTTAGGGTTAAGAATTTGTTTTTTGTATTTCGTAGTCAAAGTCAAATATGAGAAATTATTAAGAAAAACAAAAAACACAAAAAAAATGGTCAACAAATGGATAGGTTCAAGGCAGGTTTGTTGCATTTTTGCAAGGTTCTTTTGGGTTTGTCTAAGTTCATCCAGGATGAACCCATAGTGTTTGGACACATCTTTTGCAAATTTATGCATGTGTTGAACTGCACCACGAATCTGGTTCATACCTGACCCGAATTCGGGCATAAATGCTAGTGAACCAACAACCTAGTAAAATCTCAATCTAGCATGGGCCTAAAGGAACTAGCTTCTGCAAAATATTTGTTTAAAGTTTCAAACAACATGCAAAAATTTGGGCACAGTAGCATGTGGATGCAATAACTTAAGCTAAAGTAGTATGTCATGCTATGCATTCGATATTCTTGTTCTCCCTCGTATTACCTTGAACTTGAACCATATGAGGATTCATCTATAGTTTGCAAGGTTTCTTTGTGTGTTCCAAATGAATAAATGACTAGTAACTGAGAAATAGTGGTCAAATTTATAAAGAATAATTTGCATGCTTTGGAATCTTGTGTTCATAGATCCATGACATTGCTTGAGGATGAACAAGGATGGTAGGGTATGTAGCAATTTTATATCTCCTAAATGTGTGTAACAGTGATGTGCAATTTAAGCAACTATGGAAGAACTAGATTTACAATCATCTTTAGCCATGTAGAATAAAATCACTCACATGCACAACCCGTTTACCCATTTCAGAAATATTTGAATACATTGTTTCTAATATTCCTACATGTTTTATGCAGTCTTGTTGTCATCCCATTTCTTGTAATTGTTGGTGTTTTAATTTGTCACTTTGGTGACAACACAAAATAGAATAGTGGATGAGGAAATCCTCTCATCTAATTCGTAGGGGAAGCTCCATGATTTAATCTACTCTTATATTTAAAATGGTAAATAAACCTGCTACTATAAACATTGCACAATTTGCTCTTTGGGGTTTTGCATAAAGATGAAATAATTAATGAAAACTTGACCTATTTGTTTTTTATTTTAGAAATTAGAGTACAAGACCTCAAAATCTCTTATCTCACCAATGGATTCTCTCAATATTTGATAGCTAAAATATAAACAATAATACTATCCAAAGATTACAAAAGAAATCTTTGGAATCGTATCAGCAATTAATTTGACCTTGAAGAGATATATAACACTTGAAAACAACAATGATTTAGAAGAATACTTGAAGGCAATTAATTATTATAAAATATTCAAAGGTATTTCATAAATTTGAACACTAATGTCACACAGAGTTAACAAAGATCTTCTATTAATTGACTTCTTCCTTGCACAATTACAACACTTGAATCTTGACTTGAATGGAAATCTTGGCAGTGTAAGCAAGATTCAACTTTGTATTCATTACACACAAAAGACTCAACGCATTAACTTGACTTTGAACTTGAGTGATAATTTGTGCAACATAAGTTTTCCTTCAACTATCATTACAATTCATGTGTAAATGATACATATTATTAGTTTTCTAGTTGTAGCTTCTTGAAGCTTCAAAAGTAATAAAAATAATTGCTTTGAAAGCAATTCTATCCTCATCTTCTAAAAATAATCTAAAATATTAGTTTCTTCCATTTTTGCTTCTCATCTGATCATTAATCTAAATCAAGGGTTTTGATCTTTTAATTTTGTCTTTAATTTTTTATAACTAATCCTTATCTCCTCTAAAAAATAAAAAGATATTGGCATGCTTCATCTTGGGTCTTTGCATCACTTTGAATGGAGGGTCAGATTCATCACTTTTTCTCCTTTATTTTGCTTTATTTGATGCTCATCTTTCACTTGGGCCCATATACTAACGTGGGTGCCACTTTTCCTTTGTTTCCCACTTCATTTTGGCAAGAAAAACATGTTATTCTGGTGCTTGATCAGTTGAGGGGCCCATTTGCTTCTTGCCGGGGTTTTGGTTCATTAATGCTAAGTGGAGATTTTGTAACACTAATGTGAAAAAGTGAAACCATCTCATGACCGATGTCAAAGTGGAAGAATTATGACACTGGTGCCAAAATTCATTGTAGATGGCTGCAAGGAAGGAGTGCTTGTTGACACAATATAAGATTCAATTCTCTTTATTGGGTTGTAAAAGGTGCATTATTTTTTAGTGAGAAGCATCTGAATGACATTTGCTCGATTGGATTAAACTATCAATGTCCTACTTTGATACACTCAACTACTTGCTAAGGGTGAATTGCCTAAAGAATTAGCCTCCATTTGGCTTAGTAACAACAATGTGGTGTATCTATTCTGCCAAAATTGGCGAGGAATTGCACTTGGACCCAAACCATATAGGTGTGGTCAAAGGAAAGGAACCAGATCTCCTGACATGATATTTATCTCACCATTGAACTGGGATGCCATTCGCTGGAATTGTGTTTTATGAATTAGTATCCTCATAGTATGATCACTATGATTTCTTTACAAACCAATTAAATTATTACATCCATCTTTGGCTTCTTTTGGTTAGTAAGTTACTACATTTGTAGGACTACTTGGAAGATGTATAGATAGTTTGAAATTTGAGGTATTTTATAACACTTGCTTCTGAATCATGCTAATATTTTAGATTGTGGGAGCCAATTTAATGTTTCTTTATAGCTGGACCTAGTACTTAAACTGCCACATAATAATCATTGTTAAAGAGTTGGAAAGTTATTAGCACTGAGCAAGTGGATTAGCTGTGGATGGTAATGTTGATGTGTAAATGTGTAACTTGCAATTTGTAGTTGCAGCTGTTACAATCAAGATATTTGATCGAAGCAATGCCATCTCCTCTATACTTGTTCTTCATAAAAATAACTTTGACATGGCCTCAAATCTAAAATATATAATTGCATTAAGCAGATTCTGGAGGCACTCTTTGTGCTTCTTGCTTAAAACTCACTGTGCTTCAGGAGAGTTTATATTGTAGCTGGATGTATGGGTGTATGTTCTGATTGCATATCAGCATTTCTAAATTTCAAGTGTCTGCATAGAACTTTTTTGCATGTGAAATGAGTAACTTGCAAATTAATAGCTATGACAGTTTAATGAAAATATTAGCAATGACTATATCCTTCATGTTTATTTTTCATACTAACAATATCTATTTCGTTAAGAAGATGTTAGAGGCCTATTTACATGCTTTCCTGCGTCAAACTCATTTTACTTCAAGGGAAGTCATATTATAGATGGAGATATAGATGTATATCCTAATTGCATATCACCATTTCTGAATTTCAAGTGTCTGCAGGTTATGATATTTTTCAGTGCACATGGGGTGCCACTTGCTTATGTTGAGGAGGCTGGTGATCCGTACAAAGCAGAGATGGAAGAGTGTGTGGACTTGATTATGAATGAACTCAAGGCACGGGGTATTAACAATGATCACACTCTTGCGTATCAGGTAAGCTTGCCATGACTTGGTGTTTTTGTCAAAAATTCTAATGTAACTCTATATTGAATTTTAACATCTCCATGAAGATGTTGTTCAGAACATGTTTCTGTCTATAGTGCTCTCTTTATTGCTTTGTCTCCTATGCGGTAATGTCCATGGTCTTTAAACAGTGTCATGATGTGTTAGACTCACCACTTTCATTTGTAGGATGTCTTTGAAATAAACTTTTCTCTCTGCACCTTATAACTCCCTTTAAAATTTTGGCTTCTAGGTTGAGGTCAGAAAGGGGATATTGTACATAGGTGTAAACTGACTTTGTACTCACTAGTATTTTGGGCATTATGTATGCAGAAATGAATGATTGAAAGCAAGTGGTTTGGTATTTTGCATTCAAATTTTAAATATACTATGAACCTACTTATGCAATATGAACTTTGTTAGATGAACCTTGCTCATTGTTGTAGCCATATGCAATTTTTCTTATTGAGTCAAAATTTTAAGTCACTATTCAATCATTTCTTGTTCATAAGTCAAATCTAAATCCTTGTTTCTTATGTTCATCTACATGGACGCCATCTTTTTAGCTAACACCTTTGTAGGGCCTACGAGAGGAGTATTTTGAGCACATCAAACAAGGTCAATATGATAAATTTGGATACGAGGAAAGGTAGTGAAGTGTCAAAGTAGAGGAATGGTCATCAGGGTTTCCAAGATGTATCTTGACAAAGGAAAGGTACTTGAAGGAAATTTCAAGTTGGGAAAAGGTACTCAAGTGATTTGAAGCACACTAAAGAGAGATATTGTTAAGAGTTTAAAAGCACTAAAAAATATCTTCGAAGTGCCTAGGCATGCATCAATGAGGAGAAGTGTCATTTTGGAGTGAATTTCAAGTGGAATAAGGGCTAAATAGGTCCAAATAAGTGCTTTTAAGGGTGAAAAAGCTCATGGTAGGTCAAAATATGCACTTTTGATCACTTAAGTGAAAAGTGGAAGGGCTATAGCAAGTCAACTTTGAATTGGATCAAAATGTGAATTTTTTGGACAGAAGTGACATAATTGACTTATCAAACATGGCAAAAGTGCAATTAGACCCCAAAAGGAGTGCTTGCATTTAAGTGAAATTTCAAACATGAAAAGTGTTTTAAGCGATCTTAGTGTATTTTGCAAGGCAACACTAAAAATAGTGTGTGAGGATAAACCTCTCTTCAAATTATGAACGGAAGCTTTATGAGATTTGAACTAAACCTAAATACTAAGCTAATGCAATAGCCAACCTCAATTTTTTTTTGAAAATACATTAGCCTCAAAGTAAATGAAAGCATAACAACTTCCTTTCCACTTTCTGATTACCCAAATCCTGGATTGGACAAGGTAAGAGCATATGGTGTAAGGATTACACTTTATTGATTTACAACTTGCTGGAAAGAAGCATTGGGGAGAAAGCCAACCAAACCACTTATTCAGTGGGATGCGTAAACAATACAAGAAAGAAATCATCCGCTTATTCAGCAGGAATTACAAGTCTTTTCCACTTTTTAGTGGGAAAGCTTATACAATGTTTGAGGACATTTACACATGCTTCTTCCACTTTTCAGTGGTGAGCTATTACAATATTACCATTGGTTTAGTGGGGTAAGTACATCAGCAATGACAAATTTAAACCCTCTGGTGGTACTACCATCTAGTGCTTACAAAATAAAGTGCATAGAAATTGAAGCTTTTGGTAATATAACCATCCAAAGCATTACAAGGTTAGCACATATGCATTGTGAACACCAAAATAAGAGGATGAAAACCCCACAATAGTGCCAAATAACATGTATCCAATAACCTAGCTAGGAAATAGCAACACAATACCTTGAATGGATGAACTAGAAGGCTGATACAGGTCTAAAAACACCCTTTTTGCTACTGTACTTTGGACAAATGAGAACTGGAACATTGTTGTTGATGCTTTGGAAACTCAGAAAAGGAGCATACAAACACACCCACAAGCAAAATACTAGAAAAATCCCTTCAAATTCCACCCAACACACCTCTTAACACTAAATAGATCTTCATCTTAGCAACATCCAAAACTGAAACTTGATTTGAAGCACAATGGTGATCTCTAGAATGAAATCACTCCAATCTAGCTTGGGATTATCTCTCAAATCCAAAACGAAAAATCGGACGAGGGTTTTCATCCTCAAAAGATTATGGAAGAACTCGCAGGTTCAATTTGACAACATAACGATATGAGAAAACATCAACATATCCAAATGAGTCCCCAACACCTCCTTTTATAGCTTTTTTGAAAAAACACTTTTTTATTACTTTTTCAAAAAAGTATTTTTTTTTGCTTTTTTGCTGCTTTTTCAAAAAACACTTTTTGGCTTTTCTCAATTTTTTTTTTTGCTTTTTCACTACTTTTTTTTCGAAAAAGCACATTTTGCTTTAAATTAAATAATTCATTATGTGCAAACATTTGATCACCTTTCCAATGAGTTATTACACTAAGTTGTCCTTTAATTATTTCTCAACATTAAACAACATTAGTAAAATATTAATTAAATAACTTAATAACTCACTCAAGTTGCAGAAAGTACTGCAACGCCATGGGAATCCAATTCTGACCACACCATGATGAAACTAAAGCAATAGGAAGATGATTGAAATCAACTTGGTGTCTAAATATAGTTTGCTCCTCCAAGAAGTTTGGAGAGCACCCAAAAGGTCGAAAATCAGTTCAAAAAGCATCAAAGGGCTCCAACTAACCAATTGAACTCAAACCCAAGGACAATTGCTTTGCAAGGCTGATCAAATGCTTCTCCAAGAATGTTGGAGTTCTACTTAACTAACTAGTTAGCCTTCAGAAGACTTGGAAACTGACTAAATGTGCACAAATTGGCTAAGCGCCAAAAGGGGACATTACAACTAAATTGACCTTAAAGACTAAATTATAGACAAGATATATAGATATCAACACAATATGGTATCACCACTTTTACCACACAAAAGAAAAACACTATACGGTATCTTCTTGGGGGTTTCACATTAATGAAATGATTACTTGCCTATGTTTTTGCCTCATATACAAGCACCAAATTATTAGCAGTTGTTTTTAGCAATCAAGATTTTATAGATGTTAAGGATGAAATTGTTAATCTAAACATAATATCAACACCTTAAATTAACTATAGAGACTATTGTTTTAGTGCATATAGGATTCTAAAGGGAATGCAAACTTAGATCAACAATTGATCATTTCAAATATTAAATAGCTAGTTTGCACGCAAAGTTAGAACTTAGATGAAAAAATGACATCAATACAAAGCTTGACAGTTTTATTCATTTTCAATTCAATCAATGAAATTACAAGTAGAGTTATCCAACTTGAATAAGTTTATTGTAGCATAAGCATAACACCAATCATCATTCCTTTATTTTGTGCTCAAAGCATTTATTTATAGGTTACAAAGGTAATAAATTATCCCTAAAATCATTGTTTTAAAGAAAAATGCTTAAAGCTTCCAAAAAAGGAAATAAAGGAATTTTAAAACAAAACTATTGTAAAAAACTAATAAAATAAAGAAGCCTGAAATAGGCTCTCCTCTATGTGGAAATAGACCACGACTAGAACAGTAATTCCTAGAAATACTTATTGTTGAATTTAGCAATTTGATGCATAAATGACCATTGTGATTCTAAAACAAACTCTTTGTTTGGAAAATCCTCTAAAGAAGTTGAAATTCTAATTGTTCGTTTTGGTTTGCAAACGAGAAAATCCTTCACCTAGGATTTGGAAACATGTAAACTTGAATTTGAAACCTGTTGTGACCTTTTCACAACATCGCCCCATTCAAAATGGGGACCCACAAATTTTTGCTCCATTCTAGTCTTTTGGCTTTGGTTTTTTGCCTTCCTCTCTTGTTCTGCTTCTGTTCCGCTATCTGCTTTCCGGGGACGCTCCCGTTTGCGAGCCTGAAATCGAAAGTTCGACCAAGTACTGAAATTAGGGTTTTACATTTGTAGGTCATTTTGAAGCCAAATTGAGTTGGTTAGTCAGCTTTTGTGCCTAGTAGTGCTAATACCATGCTTTCAGCAAACAACCCCTGAATTTTCACTAAGTTCTGCCAGCTTTCTATTTTTAGTAGGTGTCAATTTAGGGTTAATTTTCTTAAGATTTTCACATTCCGGCAACTTCATTGCATTCTGAGCACTTCAAGTTCACTTTTGGAAAAATTTGAGCAAAAACGGACGACTTGCTATTTTTAGCAGTCCAGCTTCCATAGTAGATTTCGAGGTCTAGATGTTACATTTTCTGATGCATGTCTGGAGATTCCTTCTGGGTTTTTCGAGACCTTCGCGGTGATATGACATGCAAAGCATGACGATGACTTTCAGCATTCGGCTTTCGGAGGCCGATATTAGGGTTTGCATGCAGACGTTTTCAGCGCATGTCGGCATATTCTTTCTGGGTTTTCCAAGAGCTTCGCAACGATGTAACATGCAAATGGAACTGACCACTTTTCAGGAACTTACTATTTTTAGCCAGTACTTGCAGGTTGGAGATTTTTCTGGGTTTTCCAAGATTTTTCGGGCAGTATGACATGCAAGATCATCCGGGCCGGTGGTCACTTTTCCGGCCGCTTTCTATTTTTAGCAGGTATCACTTGGGCAGCTACTCAACACCTCAGAAATGCAAGCTGATCATCATGCAACTGAAATGAGGTCAAACGGAGCTCATCTGAGCAACATGCACAAAATTAGGGTTTCGAGCTTCAGCGCTAAAATGATGAAGAATCAGAGGTCAAAATGCTCAAACTGAGGTGTCCATCCTGATCAGCATCCTTCCGAGAATCTGCTGGCAGAATTTGAAGGCAATCGGAGAACTTGCTATTTTTAGTAAGTGTTCCAGACGCAGGCTATAAATAGAAAGTTGATCTCAGCGTCAGCATAGACGGCAAATTCACCAGCAAGGAGCGCGCTGTCCAAATTTCAACTCAAACGGAGATAGGGAAGTCCCAGAAACGAGCACTTACTATAAATAGTAAGTCACTTCAAAAGCAGCTATAATTGGCAGGTCAGCATCGAATCTCGGCAGATACAAATCAAACAAGTAATGAGGGACCTTTGGCGCAAATTTCGAGATAAACAGAGTTGCAGAAAATGAAGAGTCAGATGATTGCTATTTTTAGCAGGCCAATTAGGGTTTCCTAAAACCAAGGGCAGAATACAGCAGTCAAGCACAAACAACATCCAGTCACAATCACCATGTTTCAGGCATTCAACACACGAAATCTGAGCATTTTCTGAGTAATTTCTATTTTTAGCAGGTTGCTAAAAATAGCAGGCGCAAACAGGAATCAGGTATCGACAGAACAATCAGTTGAAATTCAGAGCAGGGCAAAAATCAGGCTTTCCAAGGTCAAAATTCAGTCGAAGGCGCGAAATTCAAGGAACTTTCTAAAAATAGAAAGACGGGGCAAGTTAGGGTTGATCAACTTAAATCTGGCAGAAGGCACGAGATTCACTAAAATGGATAAAATTTCAAGTCCGATATTGAAACTCGCTTTCAAGGCTGAACAGAGGCAGAAAAATGACTAAGTCTGGAAAACTTGAAGTTGCAAGGTCAAAATGCGCCTTTGAGGTTGAAGCCTGATGGAAAATATTAAAGGCACTTGAAATTGGAAGCTTGACCCTCCAAATGCGCCCATCTTGTGAGTGGAGCTTAAAAACTTTCTAAGTATTGTCAAATTGGAAGTACCATGTGCTAAATGCGCCTTGAGGGAGGATGGGTGAAATCCGCCTAAGTGTTAAAAGTGGAAGCTCATGGGTTTAGATGCGCCCCCTTTTGAGCAAGATTAGAAACCTTTACTAAGTGGCAAAATTGAAAGTTGCTAGTACCATATGCGCCCAAAGGTGAAAAGAATAGAAAATCTACTAAGGCGTTTGAAATCTGAAGCTTAGCACCCCTATTTGCGCCCAGCTTTGAAGAGGAATTGATAAATTTTTAAGGGCGTTGGAATTGAAAGCTGGCCATATCATATGCGCCCTTGGAGATGAAGTCTTTCATGAGTATTTTAAACTGGAAGCTGACCCTCCCATATGCGCCTGAAGAAATAGTTGCAAAGTGTTAGAAATTGAAAGCTTGGTCTCTCATTAGCGCCCCAATCCAAATTGAAAACTCCAGACACTCATATGCGCCCAGAGTAAACTAAAAGCTCAGCTCATTATTTGCGCCCATGATGAAAATGGAGGTAAGCATAGACATTTGCGCCCAAAGCTAAAAAGCGAAATTGAAAGCTTGATATATGAAATGCGCCCAGGCTGGAAATCGAATGGCAATATGAAATAAAGCTTAGCCTATAAAATATACGCCTCAAAAGGAGGAATGAGTTGATAATTGATCAAGGCATGTAACATGAGAATAAATTAAAAGGCGTATGATTTAATTAGAAGGCGTTGGATTGAATATATGCCCCTTGGTTTAAAAGAGGGGGTAATTAAATATTAAAAATTAAATGTCCCCCTTGGTGACTTACGCCTGGACTGAAGGTTGTCTACGAAAAATTGAAGGCGTTTAAATTTTCCAAAGCGAGAATAAATTAATAAGGCGTTGAAAGATAAAATAATTTCTCCAGGCACTCAATTTTAAATTTTGCCTAAGATGGAGAAATAAATTAATTTAATTTAATTTAATTATTTTCCTAAGTTTAATATTAAATTCCCCCTTTCGATTTTGACCCATGAAATTGTGAAATTCGGATGATTTTAACAAGGGGAATTTATTTTGGAAGTCAATTACGGATGGAAAATAAAATTACGCCTAGCCAAGTTTGACGATTGATATCGAATTTTTAATGCGTTGAAGAAATAAATTAAAATGGCTTTTAAATTAAATTTTTAATAAATTAAAAGTGCCATTTTAAAAAACAGTTGAGATAATTTCAAATCGGTGTAAAAATGATTTTCTCGGAATTACTGGAGGTAACTGGCAGTCGGGAGGGAATTTTAAATTTAAATCGAGGAAAGAATCTCCCCGAATAGCAAATTGTCATAACAACTGCCTGACGACTGGAATATTCCCTTTTAAATTTAGCAAACGCGTCAGTCATTATGAAGGGAATAAAAGGCATCTGCTAAAATTAGCACCAGTCTTTTGCTATAAAACTCTGAGGATTTTCATTCTCATCTCACAAGATTCGAAGTTGAAATTTATGCTGGTGAATTGAGTTGTGAAGTTTTCAATTTGAGAGTTGCTGAAAGAGTGGGGTGCTAAGTTCGATTTTTGCAAGAGATTGAAGTTGCTGAAAGTTGATTTCTTGAAGTTGCTGAGATTCGGAGTTGCGAAGTGCTGCGATTTAAAGCTTGAAGGGTTAAGCATTTTTATTTCTTCACGTTGCAGAGGTAAGTACTCGAAGTTGCTGAGATTCAATGTTTTGCTGAAAGTTGAAATGCTTTCGAAGTTGAAATGTTTTCGAAGTTTAAAATTGAAAAAACTGAAATCATTTATTTATGCTGGAGGATTGAAATTGTTAGAATTCGAAGGTGCTTGAGCTTTAAATTTTCGGAAGTTGCTGAATGTTGGAATCAAATTGAATTTAAAATTGTTAAGGCCTTCGAAGTTGCTGGTTTATAATGTTCGAAGTGCTGATTTGAGATTGCTTTTCGAAGTTGCTGATTTATAACTTTCGAAAAGTTGATTTTAATTTGTTGAGGCTTGCTGATTTGAACTTGCTCGTTTAAAACTTTTAGACTTATTTAAACTCTTCGAAGTTGCTGATGTATAACTGTCGAAGAGCTGATTTCAAACTTGGTAATTTACAAAGCTTGCTGATTTTAAATATTCAAAGTCGCTGATTTAAATTCGCTGAAACTTAACACATTTTCCGAAGCTGAAATTGTTGGAGTTAATTTTTCTTTTGGCTGCAAGATGTTAAAGGTCGAAGTCTAAATTATCGAAAAGTCAAAATTGGCTGCTGAAGCTATTAACTTGTATTTATTCTTGCAGCCAACTCCAGCCGCTAGCCACCTCACGTGATTTTATTTTAAAAAGTTCAAAGTGTAATGTTTGCTTTTTGTTTCGCAGATGGCCGATGGACGAAAGGCTGATGTTGCTGGAACCAGCAAGGCTGGAGCTAAGGCTGCAAACAACGAAGCTGTCAAGGAGAACGCCTCCAGGCAGGCGATTATCAAGGGTCTGAAAAAGTCCTTTATCCCAGAATCCAAAATCGTGTCAAAATTCGGAAACCTGACGGACACCAACCTCGGGCCCTTTAACCTCGAGGCCTTCATGCGCAGAATGTATGGACAGGGTGGCAATCTTCCTACTGAGGCATCGCGCAATATTGTGAAGAGTGGATTATACGCAGCAGCAGGGTTCCAACCAGCGATTCGTTGTCCGGAGTTGATCCTGGAATGTGCCAACTTTTATAGCTCGGAGGATCGGACCATCGTGTCTCCAGATGGTGTGATACTAGCCAACTTCGCTCCCGATGCAATTGGCGAAGCATTTGGCATATTGGCTACGGGCAATATGCTATATAAATCCAAGGCGAAGGCTGACAAGATGTACGCCACGTCCTTCGACAAGTGTGTGAAGAGAATCAATACCACGTGGATGCGGAAGCCAAAGCCACCTGCTGCCAGGTTGCCGAAACAGATAATCTCAGAAGAGTTGAAGCAAGAGTATTGCGACATCATTATGCTTCTCAGCAGAGTTAATGGCAGCCCACAGTCATTCATATTCGAGCCATGGATGTTCTTTTACATCAGTGTAGTGCTTGAAGGGAAGGAGGCAGTGAACTGGGCACAGATGATAAGCGATAATATTGATGAACAGTTCCAGAGCCTGAAGAGAACGAGAACATTTTACATGAGCTCGTACGTTATATACATGCTGGCTCGAATGACAAAGTATAGGGGCTTGGCGTATCAAGAACCAATCGGCTATGGGTACAACCAGTTCAAGATTCATGAGTCTTGCAGACAATTACACCTCACTCATACCGGCGATTTCAAGAGAGTGAATGATGCATTCACAATGTATATTACAAGGACCCTTCAGCAGAGGCTACAGTAAAGGATATCCGAAGAAGCTCAGATGCTGATAGAAGAGTACGGGTTTTGGTTCGTCCAATTCCCGAAGTTTACCTATTTGAGGCTCCCAGGATACGATTCATATGTTTACAAGTTGCCAAGGTATCCAACTAATAGAATGATATTGCTAGAATTATCTAGGCAATTGGTGGCCTACGACAAAATCATTAAGAGAAAGAAGAAGGGAGGCTTGCCCTTTCCCATTGTATTGGGAAACTCGCTTGAAGAATGCCCCACTCTGTAGGCAGCCAAGGAAGCTGAGGATGAGCTGAAGTTCTACAAGCTAACTCTTCATACCAACCGGCAGGATTTCGATCCTCGGGGAAAGATCGGGACAGTGCAAGGGGTGGATTACAGGCACAGGGCTCACCTAGAAGATTTTTGGGCGAATGCTGGAAGTGAGGATGAAATCAGAAAAAGAATGTTTTCAAGGCTGCCTCTAAAGTTAATCAGGGAATGTGAGGTGATCCCGGTGCCGGATCAAGTCTAGGAGGATGCCATGGTAACTCACCCGGATTACGAAGCAGTAAAGAACACACCACTTCCACCGTTAGATTGGGCCGAGCCAGAGATCACGGATTTAGACACCTTGTCTATTCCTGTTTTGACTTTCACAAGGGCCTGGGTGGAAGAACGTGTTCACAGACTAAGGAGGAGGTCAGTTGTTTTCACATACGACCTCATGGGTGATAAAAGACCACCGGTGTCAGCGAAGAGAAAGAAACAGATCACACGAGGTCCAGAATCTAGAAGGGAGCCCACCCAGCCGGAGCCTCAAGGGTCAGAGGACACAACGTCTACTCAGCTGGTGACTCATTCTTCTAGTGTGCGTGAGGTCTCATTGTTTGCTGATCAGAGAACTCTGAGAAATGAAGAGCCGGAGGTTGGGGAGGTTAACCAACCAATGCCGAGGGAAGTAGATACTCAGAGTGTCAATGATCCTGAAGTTGCCAGTAAGCCAGATGAAGGGGAAAAAACGGATATGGACACCCACTTCGATTTTTCCTTCGGGGAGGAAGATGTTGGGACTCATGAGGGAAGTGATCAAAATGTCGAAATAATTGAGCCTCAACCAAATACTGCTCGAGAAGAAGTCCGGGAAGTAGAAGCAACTGAAGAGAAACCCCTGATCATCTATGATATTCAGCGCAATTGGCTCTCACAGGCGATCAAAAGGGACCAAGATGATGATGCGGACCTGGCGGTTGAAATGGAAGAACTCTTAAACAGAACCAGTAAGTCACCTAAGCGGAAGAGGGCAAGAAAATATACAAGGATGGAAACCAATGAGGCAGGTTCCCGCAGCCTTCATATCGCTGTCCCAAGGGAAGAGCATGATTTGAGTGATGCAATGCCGGAGAATTATACAATCACCACAGTTGAGTTGGGACGTCCTTCTGGAGCACAAGTGGTGGAGGAAGCAAAAAGTTCATTTCAGGCGTTGAAGGATAGGCTGGTGAAAAAGGAAGGAAAGTACAAGAGATTGAAGAATGAGCACAGGGCGTTGGTTGAGTATGTGCAGAATCTCGCACATCCTGTTGCTCAAAGTAATCCAGCGGCAGAGCTTCCACCAGAGTTACCACGAGAGCCGATCAGCGGCCTTGAAGAAGTGAAGAGGGCTGTACGAGAAGGAGATAAGTGGATAAATGGTGTCCGTACTGAGGCTGAAAAGTTTATGGCGGATCTTGCCTCGGCATTTCAAAATGCCTCCGGTATTCTTTCACGCTTGGATGATGTTGAGCAAGCTTGGGGAGACACCCACATCTTTCAGGACAAAACTATCCCTCGTCTTGCTGTTTTGATGCGTGTGCCCACGCAGACTTTGGTGAACGAAGGAGTAATCCAAGCGGGTGATAGGTATGATTTTCGTGGATGGCATTCAGCGGCATTCACTGGGAAGAGTTTCTTTGACACTGCAGCTATGGAGTCCTCCAGGATCAGAAAAGCTATGAGGAATATTCACGAGAGTATCCTCAACACGTTGGAGGCAGTGTTCGCGAGGAGGCTTACTCATGAGGAAGTAGATGCAGAAGGACTAAGGGCGAGGTTGCAGCCATTCTTTACGGAGATGAGGACATTTTCCCAGTTGGATTTTGAAAACATCTCCACGTTTTCAACAATCATTCAGAGTACGCAGGATTCCATTGAGACTTAGGGAAAATCTTGTGAGAAACATGAGCAAATGGTGGCCATCTTGGAGTATCAGCTGAATCTTACTCCGTCAATTTCTGAGGAAGAGGTCGACGCAGTGTTGGCACGATTCATAGCATACGCGGTCAGAGAGAAGAGCAAAGGAATCCGGGTCATGGACGAGAATCTTCTAGAAGGGTAGTGGGCATTAATTGCTCATGGTGGTCAAAGGAGGAATCTGCTATTTTTGGAGCATTTATGATGCCACTCCTCCACCTTTTGTCAGTTTTTAGGGCAAACTCGTCTAGGGCTGAGGTGGCTCAATCTGAGCCCTCCATTGTAATTCGATCTGGACCGTCGGTTGAGACAGGCCAGCTATATAAAGGGGAGTCCCCCTCATTTGTACTCTAGTAGTCATAGTCAGAATCAGAGAGTAGTGAGCAATTAGTGAAGCAGAATAGAGAGTAGAAATTTTGAGTTAGAGTAGTTTTCATTTGCATTATTGAAGAAGAAGGGGAATTCTCCCTTTGAGAATTTTTGTAAGAGATTGTCACAAAGGCTATTCTTAATAAAGCATTTCATTGATGGTGAATTCAAACTTTGTTTTGAGTAGTTTGTGAGGTTTCTTCTTCCTTTGACTTCAATTAGGACTTAATCTCATGCTAGTAATTAGATATGGATGTTTATGTTTGATGTAAGTGGACTTCTTTTATCCATACCACTAACGTTCTTACTGATGGTAAGCTCGTCCTGCGTGGTCAACTGGAACATTTTGCACTTAACTTCGATCGAAATTCATGTGTAGTTATGCATCGTTGTGATGGTAATTGCATCATTGGATTGTGATTTGAACATTTTTCTTATCCTTTGAAGATTGCACTTACTTTGTTAACGCTGTCCTATAGGAGGCTAGGCAAGGTTTGTTCGAAGTTCATTCAAGTTGAGCGTAACACCCATTTGCATTTAGATTAGAATTTAAATTTTAGAAATCTCTGCAGCCATTCAAATTCTGCATAATCTTGGTTAGTTTTAGGAAATTTGCACTCTAAAGCCAAATCATTCGCATAAAAGTCCCTTTCAAAAAGCATATATTGGTTGTTATTATACGTATTCAGAACAATTATGTAAGTCCCCTCGTAAGAACACAGCATATACACATCAACCAAACTGGGTCTATTCGCATTACAAGAACCTTGGAGTTGAAAGCGTGATCTCACTTGCAATCTTAGCACGCTGAATACTTTGTTCAAGAGAGAATAGAGTATCCATTGGGAAACTTTGTTCTGTGTTGGTGCGGTCTCAAAAACCACGTCAACAAAACCCTATAATGAAGATACAACAAAACCTTGAATTTTCCTTGACAAAATCTCAACAAAGATTCTGAAGCTACCATAAAATTTTGCAATATAGTAATTTGTAACAAATTTCACCTCTTATTGTCCTCTTAAGAATGACTAAAATCCAGTCTAAATCATTGGTATATATCACAATTTTGAAACACGCACATAAAACTCCAAGTGCACATTTCTTAAAACACCAATTTTACACCAGCCAAATCCTAATTGAAAATGCTTAGAAAAAAATAGCAAATTTTGTACCAAAACTGCCCCTCATCCTTGGTGTTCCAATGATATATGCTTGTGAACTATGCCCAACCATCATCTTCTTTGTTCATCAAGAGGTAAGGTTGTTCCTCTTGACTGAATGGATGAAGTTGTATGTGGACTAATTCCTCTATATAGTAGAGGAGTTGACAACTTGTGAATGGAGGTGAGCGGCAAGTATCCTCAACTCTAGTGCATCCTAGCCATGCCACATCCACCATCCAATAGGTTTGGTTTGAGGTAATGTAACTCCATTTGTGTCCTCGCCCTAGTTTGTTGAATGTTGGATCATATAGATTGACAAAAGCTAGCCACTATGTGTGAAGTAGACTCCTCAGTCCTCATCAATATACATTTTTAAAGGGCCTTAATGAGCTCTTTTTTCATCTCTTCATCATTAGATGAAGGCACGTGCTCAGGCCTCACTACATACCATTTGGGATTTAGAGCATAGCTTTCCATATGAAGCGAGGTGTTCATAGTGTTCCACTTTTGTGTCAAATTGAGCCTCCTACTATGAATAACTTGCTTCATCTACCCAAGCATATCTCATAAATCTTTCGAAGGCTAGGAGAGTTTGTATTAGCATATCTTATGATTTGCACAATAGGTGAGATGAAGGAGGAAACATATCTACAAGTGCAAACAAGTTACAAAAATTAAAATTTCAAAAAGATTAAGACTCAAATGATAGAGTTAATGCTATTACAAAGAATGAAAATAATTTGTGTTTGAAATATTAATAAATTAACTTTTAAAATATTAACTAATAGAATCAACAATTTCTTATCTCATTTTGGACTACCAATCATTGCCAAGGATCTTTTGTTTTAAATTTTTTCCTTCAATCATGCTTGCCTTTGGCCATCTACCCTACTCTAAATTAATTACCATTAATTGTAGAGACTTTTGCACTTCAAACATCCTTTTTAATAAATTGAAGTAGTTGGAATATCTAGTATTCATAGGCTTCAAGGTATCCTTTCTTGAAAAATTCATAAACAAAGAAAGTGAGGTGTGATGATTACAAATAACATCTATTTGCCCCTAGTTTTTGCCATCACTACCTTCACCCAATTTATCTTTGAAATGCCTTTCAATGTGTTGTTCAATGCATGAACACATTATGAGGTCCATAAAATATGCTTGTAAGTACTCTCCACCATCAAGCTAGTAACTTACCTACATGGGCTGAATTGGTCACCACTTGTACAACATTAGAGGGTCCAACCTCTTCTATGACATCCTTCAAAATTTGAAATTGGAAGTTTGCATCTTTCCTCTTCCCTAAACAATTAATAACTCTAAGAAAATAAGAGCTAGTTGAACATGTGGCAATGACATTGAGATCTGACTGATGTTTAATATTGATCCACCTATCCATAATAATAGAGAAACCATTTTTTATCCAAGTTTGTTTCATTTCCTTCATTAACACATTGACCTTAGAATATTCTCTATCAAGGAGGGTGTTGCATACCTTATGTTCTCTAGAGATGGGGGGGCAAATGAAGGATCAACAACAATTATATCTTTGAACATTTGTTTGAAATAGGGAGAATGTGTCACATGAAGTGGTATGTCAATGGGAGGAAAAATTTAGCAATAGAAAACTTAGCCACTTCTTGTGATTGCGCATTAAAAAACCTTACAACAATAATAGTTTTTTTCTTTCCCTTGGTAGAAACCTCTCCCTTTTTCCTCCAAACATTTATGGTTTGGCTAGGTAATGACACATTAGGTTACATAGTCTCTATTGGCATTTTTTTATTTCATGCATTCCCCTTCACGTGCAACCTAGTCACCTCGACCTTCTCAACTAGGATTATTTTTGTCACAATCTCATATACCATGTTCACTTATGCACAAAATATGAGAATAAACTTTTGTGTAACTGCCCCTATAGTCTTTGTTGCACAAATGACATAGCCGTACTTTGCTCCCCTTGATTTTTTTTGTCTTTCTATATAGTTGTTGCAAATTGTAAAAGAGGGTTTTTTTGGATTAAATAGACCTTTTGCATAGTTTTTGAGGAGTTCAAAAGGGCATTCAAATGGGCTATTTGAACTCACAATCCCTACAACATTCCCATTACAAGAAGAACCCCCAATGGTACTTCTACAATTTCTTTGTTAGATTTGAACATCTTCACCCTCACTACTACTCATTGTTTTTCTTGTCAAGAATTCAAAACACAACAAGTGCAAACATAGAACAATCACCAAACAACAAACAAAAAACCGTGCCTAAGTGTTCAAAACTTTCAAAAAAAGAGATGCAAAGAAATTTGAGTAAATGAACACTAGATAGTAAACTCATCTCAAATGATGTAGATTTGATGCTCTCTTTCTTTTTTCTCATTGCTTTTCTCATTTCTTTTAATTGTTCTCTCTTTGTCTTCTTCACAAAATGGAAAATGGCAAAATGAGTTTTTTTTTTGTTTTTAGTTGTTATTGGGGTTGTTTTAGGTCTAGGGTTGGTTTAAAGGGGTGTGGGGGTCCTTGTGGGGGTCCTTGTGGGGGATGTTTGGATGTCCCTTGGCCATCTTGAGTAGTCGTCCCCTCTTGTCTCTTGGCATTTTGTGTAAAAAAAGCCTATATCTAGCTTGTATCCAATTTTAAATAAAAGGAAAAGTTTTGGGGATGTGTCCTTGGGGAGCATAGTATAGAAGCTTCAGTTCCTTCACCTCCAATCTTAATTCAGCCAGATGTTGCTCCTCTAGATTCTCATGAAGAGGTTTTGGTCCTTCATTTTCAACACTAGTTTAGTAAGAAATTGTCCCTCTATGTAGTGTACCTCTTGTTCCTACTTCAACCATTTCATTGGTAAAAGTTGAAGAAGTAACAACAATAGAAACATGAATTGCAAGGCATGATGCAAGTGCTTTTGAGTAGATTTGTAGATATTTAATCAAGAAAATAAGAGTAATGATAACACGACCTCTTAATTTGAGTGTTGTGTCTAGTTTGGTTAAAGATGAGAAAGCAAAGAAAGCTAAAAGGAAAATAAGACTGATAAAATACGAAGAAGGGTGTTTTATTGCTGCAACAACTATTCCTCCTTTAGATAGAAGTGCGTAGAATGTGAAAGTTGCTTAAGAACAGATTTTGGCTCAAGTACTCGTTATGGAGATGTCAACATGTCCCAAATTGTCACAGAAATATCTAAAGCTAATAAAAGATGTTGAAGAGAAGGAGGTTTTGAAGGTTGAAATTAGATAACTTCCACATAACTCATCTCTTACAACCTTCTATAATGACAACCTTGTTCATAACACAAGTTTTGGAGTCCACCAAGGATCAGACACGACTAGATCAACTAGTTGATTATGGAAGGAACTTGGAAAAATAGTTGAGAGGTATATGTCAGCGAGGATTAAAGACACTAAAGAATTTGCATGAATCGATGGAAGGCAAAGCAAGTTTATTAGGGAATTGATGATATTGAAAAATACACGATGGATGTCCTTTCTCTTTATGTGAGTATTGTTGAAAGCATAAGCATATAGAGATTCAGAAAATGAGTAAAAAAAGCAAGAAAATATTTTTACATGGAAAGGATGGTATTTGTTTCTCGTGAGAACTTTGAACAAGGGTTCATCCCTTTTTGCTAAACAAAAGAGTAAGTTCTTTTCAGTAGAGAAGTTCATCTCCGAATTCATTTCCATTATCTCATATAAATATATTGATGAGGAAGGAATCGGTCTTGATATTGATAATGTCAGCAATTAAGTAGGGATAATTTTTAGAGAAACCAGCGACTAGATGAAATGTACAATTTAGCAAGGATTGTTCTTCATTTTCAGGAAGGAGAAAAGAAATCAGGAAATTTTGAAATAATCATTTCAAAGGTTGAGTTTGTTCTTAACACTCAAATTGTGTATTTGGATTTGGTATTAGTACTAGGGAAAATCAAAGTGGATTGGTTTCTTAAGAACTTTTGGAAAAGCATTGCAGTAAGGGATTCTAGTGAAGTTGCAAAATAAGCTATTATTTTTGGCTTAAGTGTGATTTTTGAGAGAGAAACCAATTTTCAGCAAGAATCTATTCTTACATCTCTTTTTATGCAAATGATATGAATTTTTAATAAATTTATTATTTGTTTTTATAACAATTCCAATTGTCAATTTAATTAATAGTTGCATGCTTTAAATTTGTTTTTAGTGGTTGGGATAATTAGTAATGAAGCTTGCATCCATGCAAGCATGCTATCCCTAAGGTAAAGGTTCAACTAATTTTTTTCATTTATTTTCATGCAATGCTTTGTAAATAGTATAAATAAGTGCCATTCACACCTACATTTCTAATAGTGATTTTTCAAACTCTCCTTTTGTTGAATTGTTATTCACAAGGTTATTATCTTTGAAGTTATTTGTGTTCTGAGTTAAGTGCTTTCAATAATAAAACAAGCCTTTTATTGTTGAAGTTTTTTCAAGAAGTATTGTGGCTTTGCACACGATCCTTTGCATTTAATTTTTAGTCTATGTTTATGTTCAATGAATCCTATCTTGTTCCATTTATAACTGTCAATCTCTGGTTTTTATTAAAAGTATAAACATCCTTTAGTTGCGTTAGATTAGTTTTTGTAATAGATACATGTTACATAAAATCTAAAATCACTTTTTTCTCTAGATAGATTTGCTAAAATTCTTTTCCTCTCTAGATTAGGAAAACAGAAAGATAGGTTTTGTTAAGTTTTTTGTGTATTTGATAGGGTTTGTTAAGTTTTTTTATGTATTTCTTAATTTCTAAAAATCCTTTAAAAAATCCTTAGATTTTGGGTTAAAGGGAGCTTTCCCATATACTTTGAATAATAGTTTATTGTACACATTGTATCATTGTGTGTCAAATCGAAAAGTGTGAATTAAAATGCTAACACTTTGATAAGATAGTAATAAAGCAATTTGTGTTCAAATTTTCTTAGCACTTGTTTTCTCTCCTTACAAGAAGCTCTGTATGCTTCTAAGGAGTTGCTACATTCAATCTCACATTGTATTTCATATTGATAGCAGAATGTTTCTTGTATTAGATCAATCTTTTCATTGATAGAAATTCATTGATCTTTGTTTTAACCAATGAACAATACTTGTTTCTAGTTCATATTGTTGTTCAGTTGCATAATTGAAAACCCTTGTGGTGAGATAAGAACTTTTCAAGTCTTGTGGTCCAACCTTCGTGATAAAAAATATAGGTCTAATTTTCTTTCAGTACTCTATTTTTAATATTTTATGCAAACCCCAGAGGATAAAATTGTATGGTCTACATAAGTAGAAAACTTTTTTATTGTTAAATATTTTAGGAGTAGATTAAATCAAGAAGTTTCGCTTGCAAATTTGAAGAGAGGATCTCATCATACATTGTTCAGTTTTGAGTTTTCGTAAAAAGGAAAAATTAAAATGCTAACATGTCAAAAAGCAGGTTGAGAGCATGATTAAAGGTCAAAAAGTATTTTTCATGCTTCATGCCAAATTAGGGTTTTTTCTTTAGATTCCCATGGAAGATAGTTTCCATAGTCTCTTTCTTAAAGTCCTGAAATTGGAATTCTTGAAATTTTTGCAAATGTTTGTTGAAATGTAGAAATCCTCGCACTTTTTGATCACCCAGATTCCAATGTGGGCAAGGTGAGAGCATATGGTGATTGGAACACTTAGTAACTAGCGGCAAGCTGCACAATTCTACCATGAATGCAATGCAGAAAAAAATAAACACTTAACCATGTCTTGGTGGCATAGCTAGCTAGACTTATAATTTCAAACCAATTTAGCAGTGAACTGCACAGAAGATTACAATTTGAATGATAAAGCAATGAGAAGCTCCTCTATTTTGAAAACCAAGAATCATGTCAAATAGTTGGCCAACAATCGGAAGATGGACATTTTGTCAAACAATTGGAAAGAAACTGCATAGATTATAAAATACCTAAAGTAAATGGCCAGCTGGAGAAGCAAAAATATATTGCTATGGCTGATGCAGCTCTGACTGAAATATCACTGCTGAAACTACCAAGTAAATGTGAAAATTCTGATAGATTCTGACAAACAACTTAATACTGATATGGAGCTCCAAACTCAGCATAATATTATTTCCAGAATCAAATGCTGATATGCAGCACCTAATTACAGTAATGGTACAGCCTGCAGATGATGATATAGTCAGCAATGTAATTGGCACACCAAAAATATCATACAATAAATTCTGCGATTCCTCTTAGGAAATTACGGCTGGTCAAAACACTTAAATTGATATTTATCACTGCCATAATGGTGTCAAAGAATTCTTGCAGGGATTGTATGATGGAGAATGTTCCATTCAAGGCTGCAAACTACTAATTACTATATAGAAAAAAAGGAGATTTGAAATGAATTGGTGCAACCAGCATTGAAGTCATCTAATACCAAATAGGCTGTGCCTTTTACCATGAGCTGCTACATCACTTTCATATGCTCTATATGATGCCAAAGACATTGCAAATATAATAATCCCAAATTCCTTTCGATACGATGGGCCTCACACTAAAGGTTCAATTCTTTTCAGCATGGTATGACAGAAAATGTGAAGGCGACAAGGATTATTAGGTGAAGTGATCAGCCAATAAAAAGTTTATGTGTCAGTTTGTCTCCTCATAGGGAAACAAAATACATCTTCTTTGCTTCAGCTCATTTCATAAAATGCTGCAAACCTGTAAAATACGGTACAATAATAAATATTTCAAAATATAGGGCCAACAAGATATGATCAGTGCAGCTGGAAATAACTGCAGCTATCCATTATAAGTTCAATCACAAAAATTCTGATAAATATATATTCTCCACCAGTTATGTAAATATAAAATACTGGAATCAACTAAACCGATGAATTAAAATTACGAACTCACTGAATAACTGTATATACCAAATTGGAAAACCACAAACCACTAAAACCTGGAAATCTTACAAACTTGAGTGCAACTTAGTAAATCTTCAATAGGTTCATGAAATATTCTTTTCGCCTTAATGAAATCCTTGGATGAAATCATCTCTATTGGATAAGAGGGTTTTCATCCTCAAATCCAATTCGGAAACCAAAAGGATTTTCATGGTCTGATTTTGTTACCAAGAGGGTTTTCATCCTTTGGCCAAAAGATGAACACAGATTCTCAATCTTCAAGAAAAAGGGGTTTTTGCAACAAATAATGGATGCTTTTTTCTCAAGCCCAACTCCTTTTATATTCACTTGTTTGCTATTTCTAACCCTCTAGAAGAAGTCTCTAGAGATTCATTTTCAGTTTTCCCCTTTTCCCTCCAAAAGTGTAATTTAAAAGTGACTTTTAAAATCCTTATAAAATAAAATTATTTTTTGGATCCCCATCCCTAACTCCACATTATAAATTCACTTTTTTCCTTACTTCAAAACAACCTTTTAATAATAATCTTTTGTATGTATGCTTAAGTAGATAGAATTGCTTTGTTGACTTTGCAGGCTATGTATTGCAAGTTTCTATAAAGCTAGTGATTGTGGCTTTCTATGCGTTTCCTTGATTCCTTTTACTAAATTGTCTATCCTAAGTTCAAACCAATTCAATTCATGTGTTATACTCACATTTTTTTATCTTTGCTTTTAGCTGGAATGAGTGAGCATTTATTACCTACTATTTGTTTTTTGTTTTTAAGTGAAAAGACATGAAAAACTCCTATCTTGAGTAGAAGTGTTGATAAGCCTTGCCCCCTTGCTTGAGAACTAAAACAAAGGCAATTACTTAGTTTCTTTTTGCAATATATGTTCAAAACCCTGAGAGTTTAATTATACATATTATTAAAACTAGAGGTCACATACTTAGGTTTTAGGGTTTTTGTTTTATTTTCTGTTATAGGGGGCTTCCTTCTCCAATTTGAAGAGAGGTTTATCCTCTTATGCTGTTCCATTTTGTGTTGCACTAAAAAGGTGATGTTAAATGTTAACAATGATTTTGTAGGATATGCTTCTTGACACTTTGATAATCAATTTTGATGTTCTCTAAATGCTTCTCTTTGGTTCAGAGCTTCGTAGTGTTTGACAATGTTTCCAGTCTATTATGATATTTCAAAACTAGACTCAGCTAAATGTTAATAGGAAAGATGGAAAGCCTTCAAATTGTCTTTGCTTATTATTTAAACACAAATTTTTGTTCTTTTCTTGACAACTCCTCATGTCATGAAGTGTTGCATTTCTAGATTTAATGTACCCTGAATATAGGGGCAACTATTTAAACTACTGGAATGTTGAAAACATGGTAGGCAGTTGTCATGGTTGCCTGTTAAATGCCATTGCTTTCTTAAAAATAGGTAAGGTTTTACAGAATACAAATTTATTACGAGTGCTCAAAGTACGGTTCCATTCCTAGTAAAGGGAACTAATATAATGATATGTAAGATTGCTTTTAACAAATTTGTTTTGAAGGAAGTGACTGTTGTAACTCGCTACATTGAATTATCAAACTTAACATTGAGTTCAAATGGATTGGCAGAGCCGAGTTGGACCTGTAGAGTGGCTGAAGCCTTATACTGATGACACCATCAAACAGCTAGGGCTCCAAGGAGTGAAAAGTCTTCTTGCAGTGCCTATCAGGTAATGAATTTTCATTGATCTCAGGAGAGTTATGGAGCTGTTTCAATTACTTACTATGTCTGGTTTTATCTGAGGTCTGCTGACCTTGGAATGAACAAGGACCTCTGTAATCAGTCGAGTTGAATTTTTGCATAATAACTTAATTCATGTTAAGTCTGAGCGTTGGATTTTTTCCTAAAAACTGAATTCAGGTTATGCTTGATTGTTACTTTTAAGCATTGATAACTTTAGTGAAATGTTTATCAACCTGAGGTTCATCTATATATTTAATTTGTACTATAAGCTTCTCTACAACCCTCCACCGGGTCAAGAAAAGAGAAGAACCCAAATTACGGACATGGATATATTAGCCCATTGTGTGAACTGAACCTTTTAACCCAAATTACTGACTTGTATATACTAGCATATTGTGTGAACTGAGCCTTTTAGTAGCATAAATTTTCAGATATGCCCCAGAAAATAATTAATGGATTTTGTGCAGAAAAATCCAATAGGCAGTCTATGTTCCCTGGCAGGTTTGCCATGAGTTATGTGGGGAAAAAATGCTAAGTTTTTGTAAGACAAAATTTTGCATTCATAGATGTCTTGTATGCATATTATTTATTAGAACTAGTAAGATCTTACGATACAAGTATGAAGTTAGCATTTATTTGTTGTAAGGAAGAAGAGATCTAAGTCTGTGTTTATAATTATAAGTCCATAAATCCTAAACTATCTTAAAACATTTTTTGTCAGAGTACTATATATATATTCTAGATGATGTTCTTGAGATTTCCTTAGGATATTTAGAGCCATATAAACATTGTGGCTATTTGCTTCTAAGTTTGATGTTAATTGTTATTGGTGCTTATTTTTTAATGCAGCTTTGTTAGTGAGCACATTGAGACACTTGAGGAAATTGACATGGAGTACAAAGAATTGGCCCTTGACTCTGGTATAAAGAACTGGGAGCGAGTTCCAGCTCTGGGTTGTGAACCCACCTTCATTTCAGACTTGGCAGATGCAGTAATTGAGGCTCTTCCATATGTAGGAGCAATGGCAGTGTCAAACCTTGAGGCTCGACAGGTAGATTGAAATACTGAAATTGATGCAATGAGTACTGCTTTCTTTTTATCATTTTTGGTTATATGATTTGAGATGATAATGTCGTTCAGGAACCATCTGAATTTGTAAAACTACCATGTTGTAAAGTAGCATAAATTATATGCCATAGTGTTTCACCAAGGTCTAACATAGTCGAACATGCAGAATATTGCAATGAAATGAAAGTTTTAATATTGTCCATGAGACCAAGCAGCCTATAGGACCCTAGGATAAAAACTACACTGCAATGAACATAAGCCCAACCTAGTGGGCTGACGGTATTATGTCTGATTGGTTTCCATTTTCTTTTTGATCTTTCTGTTATGAATCTTGATCAAATAGTCTGTTGTTTTTGTTAGCCTTTCCTTTTCAAACAAGACAGTCAAGGATTCAACATTTAAAATATCAGTGTAATTGATTTGGATATCCTTGTAAGTTGGACATTCTATTATGTAATGCCATTCTATCGACTAATCCCAAATTGCAAAAATGGCATATTCTATTTGCCCACTCTTCTTTAGGTGTTGTCCACATTCTGGTCTTACACCTAATATGAGCTAGTCCTTTGCTAAGCTATTAATATTTTCGCTTTCCATTTTCTTTTGCACTCCTATATAATCTTTTTGCTCATGGTCATATGTAGGATTGAATTGTCTGACATAGTATTCTCTTTTTCATTCGAGCTGCTTTGCCCACATGATTGCCTTGACTTTCTCTCTCACATATCTTTAGATTTCCATATTGGTGTTTGGACACTCTAGCACTAATATCCCATTTACTCACCTACTTGGCATTTTTTTCATCCACGTGCTCTTCCTTCTAACTTTTCCTTTGCTGCTATTTTGGGCCAAAGATGTAGCTTTGCTCTCTCTATTATCTTTAAGTAACTTAACATCCGGATCAAATTATGACATTGCTATTAGGATTCAACCATGTAGTTTTTTCGAGTCAAACGTAGTTTCATGAGTAGTGGTTCACAAGAACCCATGGTTAAGCGCACTTGAATTGGAGTATTGGGATGGGTGACCTCCCAGGAAGGCCCAATGCTTCACCTCTATGAGCAACACCTAGATGCAATGAGTGCTAAGTGGACCATTCATTATCATGAGAGTTGGGTTCTTGTGAACCACTACTCATGAAACATGGGCCAATGAGTTTGACTCGAAAAATCTACATGGTTGAATCCTGATAGCAATATCATAATTCGACACATGGTGGAAAATACCTCCTTATTAATTGATGATCTAAAGGGGCTCTATAATGAATGGTTCATAAGGCACAACACTTGCTGAAGGTTTTGCAAATGGGGTTGCAAGCTAAGTGGGCTTAACATTGGGGAAAACTCCATGGTTAAGCATGCTTGAGTTGGAGTAGTATTGGGATGGGTGACCTCTCGGGAAGTCCCAATGCTTCACCTCTATGAGCATCACCTAGATGCAATGAGTGCTAAGTGGACCATTCATTATCATGAGAGTTGGGTTCTTGTGAACCACTACTCATGAAACATGGGTCAATGAGTTTGACTTGAAAAAACTACACAGTTGAATCCTGATAGCAATATCATAATTTGACATGCTATGGAAAATACCTCCTACTTATTTGGATCAAAGTTGATGCTCCAAAGGAAAGGTGCCAGCCAAAGCTAAAACAATCTCATATGGAACTAAAGTTTTTGTTTTGAAACTGCTGGTGATTAGATGTTTTTGTAACCTTTATATATGTCTCCATTTTAGTGTTGATGTGTTGCTACCCCAAACTTTAAACCCATATAGTACTGGTTGCATGACAAGCAACCCAAAAAGGGTCTTCTTAGTTTTCCTATTCTATAATTTGGCTTTTTTGTATTTGTTTTGCAATAGGTATAAAGCTTTGCATCCCCCTTGTATCTTTTCTTTTTTTTTTTCGTACAAGTCTCCCAGCTAAGCTTGTGAAAATCAAGGCCAATATATTTATATTCATGCAAGGGACTTCCTTTGAATACAAGGTTTGTTTGTTTCTTTTTCTTCTCAAGATAAAGATCATGACCTTGGTTTTGCAAATATTCACTCACATGCCTACCTCCTAACAAAACAATTCTACAGATCTCAAGTGTTCTCTCTTGTTTTTGCTATTAAGATAAGGTCATCTGCATATAGAAGAAACTTTATTACATAGCTGGCCAAGTGAACACCTCCACCACCAAACTTGTGTATCCATTCCTCTAACTTGTCTATGTATAGCTCAAACAAAGTAGGGGATTGCATATATCCTTTCTTGACCCCAATGTTGCTCCCAAAACATTCTGATAATCCTTGCCTTGTGCTAAATTTGGCCTAAACTTGATCATAAAACCTATGAACTGCTGCCCTATACATCTCTGAAATTCCCTACTCTTCCATTTTTCCCTAGAGTTTGCTTCTAGGCATAGTGTTGAATGCCTCTTGAAATCAACAAAGCAACAAAAAACTTCTGCCCATTGTTTATCGCATACCTTCTCAATCAGGTGTCTACGAGTAATGCAATGATCAATTGTAAAGTGCTTTGGCCTAAAACCTACTTGCCTTTCACCCTCTTTCCTTCCCTTTTTGCTCAATTGTTAATTCTACACTCCACCGTACTCCCAAAGAGTCTTTCAAAAAGAGGGTTAATCATTGTAGTACAGTATTTTGATGGGTTGTTGACATCTCCACTTTTGAGGAGAGGAATGATGACATTGGCTGTCCAATTTGCTGGAAATCCATTGTGAATGATCTCATTGAATATCCTTTTGATGTGTGGTGTGAGGGCTTCCAAGCCCCAATTTAGATATTTTCCTAAAACCCATCTATGTCATACACTTTACCCACTACCAGATTCTTAATTCCTTCCTTGATATCTTTTGTGGAGAAGAGTTTAGCCATTGTATTAATTACTAAGGGGATGTTGTTATCTTGGTTTGTCTTGTAAAACAGTTTTGCATATTCTAGCCATTGGTAGTATGTGATATTATTCTCTACGGTTGTACTATTTTGCTACAATATCTTTGAAAATCCTCTAGGATTATGCTTTCCAAGAGTAATTAATTCTTTCCTACCTTTTTGCATGTACTCTTTCCTTTCACATCTCACTAGCTTTTCATGAGTCTTTTTACTTTTCCTTTTCTTTCCCAAAATTTTCAACGTTCTGTTTAGTGCCTCGCAATCTTCATAATACCACAGGTTTGTTGGCAAACTGATTTTGTTGCCTTTCTTAAGTATAGATCTTTTTCATTGAACGAATGCATTGTGGATTATTATTGTCAAATTATTGCTACCTATTATTCTTCTGTTTATACCAAACATGCCGATATCTTCTGTTTTCTGTAGTTGTTTTTCAAGTGTTGTTCTAAAAATTTCTTAGTTCTAATGTGTAATTGTGCCTTGAGGACCTATTTACTTTTCGCTTTGTTGGAGCCTATCTCATTGTTGGTTATCTCTTTGCATACCAATCTTTACGTAAATTGGATTATGATCAGATTTCATTTCTATAGGAGAGCTCCCCACCTCTACCCCCATTAGCCTTGGTATAGCACTTTGTGAGCAATTATCATATTCAACCACACTTTTACCATTTTATAAATTTGACATGTAATGTTCCTTGAGCTCAGCCATGACTTTATGCTATTATATATTATCAACTCATAAAGGCTGCATAACCTTAACAATTCTGCTCCATATTGCTAAATACCTTCTTTTCTATCTTGGGAGACCCTTTCCCATTTTTGATTTTCTTCTTCCTCTAACCATAGTGGATTGCCTTCACCCTCTCCTCACTTCTAAGGTAAAGGGTTTGATTATTTTTTGTTCTTACATTAAAGTTTCCTATTAAAATGACCTGACCTATGGCACTATAAAGTATAAACTAATATGTCTGTTTTTAATGCTGCATCCCGTTCCTCCTTTCCTAGGTTATTTTTCTTATATGATTTTGAACCATGAGGTGCAAAGTAACATGCAACAAGACAAATTGTAGATTTCTCATCTGTTATCTTCATCCATATGTGTTGATTACATGGGTCTTCCTTTTGTACTTTTATGATTTTATGATTCCTCCCCATAATTCTCTTACTAGAAATGCCACACACCCATGCCCTTTGCCACTTTCTGTTTGCTCATCTCAAACCAAAACCTTCTTATAACCTTTGAAGTTTGAAACTTTGTAGATCTCATATTCATATATTTCGACAAAGACAATGATGCCCTTTCCCTTTGTTATGGCCCTAAACCAGGACCCCTCCTCCAAGGGTAGCCTCTGTAATTTTTTTTCTGTTTAAGATGTTCTAATTGAAAACCCCTCATAAAGTTAAGTTGAAGGTCACAGGGGTAGTTTTCTCTTCATTATGACTTACCTACGAAGTCATTGATATAAAGCTGAAACATCTTGAGTGGCATGTGAAAATATAGTTTATGGCTCATTGGTAAGGAGAATAACATTTTAAACATTGAAGGGCACCACAACATGTAAAAGGCTATCCAAGGGATGGTAAGGCAACTTAATGTCATCCTCATAAGGCAATGCAAATCTGATTTTACCTTGAGATGCCATCCATCAAAGGAAGTTTCAAAGCCAATCATGCCATGAAATATGAAAATACCTTTTTGGAGATTTAGATGTTGATACAGATTCGAATGGATCTTTCTTTCTTTGTAAGTAGAACAATCTCGACCATCAAAAAAGGTAATCAATTGACTCAGTGATATCTATTTTCAATATATCACTATTACAGCCGTAGAAAGAAATAAAAGCACTTTTTATCTGGACAATCTAGAGGTAAATGAATCTAGAATCAAATCTCCTAGTTTTTCCAACATCATTGATGGAGAATGGTCACACACGGTAGGAAAAATATAAAGAGAATTTGTTGTAATAATTTTCATTTCAGGTTCTAGTTTATATATTCTTTTCTTTATTTAAGAAAAGAGAAGGAAATTTGGGCTTTCAGGTCAGCGCAAAATTACCATAGCATCCACCACTATGTATTCATTCTGTAGATATGAAGCCCCTCCACCAAAGCCCGATTCAAGATTCTAGATGTTTACTTGAGTTTTTCTATACTCTATAGTTTACCAAATTATAGAGAACATTTAGTGCAAGTAGACCTATGCATGGGTTTTTATATGTGGAATATGCTTGTGCTTTCTTACAGCATGCCTTCCTTTTTCTGTACTTTAATGTTTGATTCAGGTTTACAGCCTTGGTTTGGAATTGATCATGCACCTCCGTCACTGGGAATTGAGGAGGAAAGAAACGTTTTTCATGAAATCATGCATGAGAGATTATATGAAAGTGCATTTGTGTTTGAGTATGTCTGAATTTCTTGAGTTACATTGGCTTGCAAAATATTGCTGAGATGGCCTACTTTTGTGGGGATTTCACATGAAGCATTGGAATGGCCTCTGTGGAATTTAAGTGTCACTAGTTTATTGCAATCCCAAAAGATAGTGAGAAGTTTTTGTGTGGCTGTATATCCCATAAAGCAGGGTTACTATAGCTTTCCTGTGTATGAGGAAAACAAAGAAATAGATTGCCCCTTTATGATCTCCAATCGAAATTTAAGAGGTTTTTCCTTTAAAAAGCATTTTCAGCAGAACACATAGTTCACTAAGTGATAATGTGCACTGTAAATTTTCTATCCTAAAGTTTGGAAGTTATTTAAGAAGAAGATATATCTGAAAGCAATTTTAACAAGTTTTTTCCTGTAGATGCATGCAAGGACTTTGTTGTTTTCCTTCTGCCAGATCAGTTAAGTAGTTTTTTAACTGTTTGCTTTAATATATAATGTTAAATGGTGTAAGCATTTAGAATGACCACCTTACTACGTCTAGTTCAAGTCTTTGCAGCTTTCCTCAATAGATGTATCTTAACATTAATTTTTGTTTTGTCAGCACTTGTCTCTTCTGTGTTCTTATTTTTACATCATTCTCAATATTTCATAAAAAAATGAAATTTTTTTTAGACATCATACACAAGATAGATTTCATAATGATACTGAAGATTTTGGTCTTCATGGACAGTCTCTTGTACCACTGGGCAGTGTGGAAGAGCTGCTAGCTACCTATGACTCACAGCGGAGAGAATTGCCACCACCTGTTACTGTGTGGGAGTGGGGTTGGACAAAGAGTGCAGAAACATGGAATGGAAGAGCAGCCATGCTGGCAGTTCTTGTATTGCTGTTTTTGGAAGTCACAACAGGTCAAGGTTTCTTGCATCAGTGGGGCGTACTACCACTGTTCCGCTAATGTACTGTAGTTCTGTGTATGTCGTAAAGGCTTGAATAATGGGTTCTTAAGAAAAAAAAATTTCACTCGGTAGCTGCTTGCAGAATATTGCATGCTAGTGCCTGTGGAGTTGACAACTTGGAAGGCATGCTTAGTTCTTTCAAAATATATGGAAATTATTATCAGCACATTCATAAAAACATTTATGGAAAATGACCTGATGAAATAGTTATGTTTTGGAGTGTCTGGTTAGTAATTAGGTTAATGATGTGTTTATGTATCTTGCTCTATGCATGTGAGGAACTGTTCTATAATGGTTGGATTTTATCAATTAGCTTAGTGCAATTAATTGGTGAATTTTTGAAAAGGATTCTACTTCAAATGTGTAATTTCTGGTTCTCTAGAGAAAAAAATGAATGCCTAGTAGAAGTGCCCAACATGATTTTCTTCATCTGCTGGTAATTTAGGACCAAACATAAGTTCCACATTTGAATTCCTAACAGAATTTTAGAAACAAATCAGGTGATAAATCTTGAATGTCAAAATACTTCCAATGACCAATATGCTATTCCCGGTCTTTGAGAGACAAGATAACCCAAGAAGTACATGTGCAAAGATTCCTCCAGCTATATCCTTCTTGCATTACTCATTTGACACTTAAGCCCCCTCTCGCCCCTCCAAGACTGTTTATTGGACAGGACTTTCTTGTGCCCTAGGGCACGGCTATTTGCAAAAACCCGCTAAAACCGGCAGCTTGGCCCTCTGATGAGGTTCATTTGGTCTCTCCAACAACAACAAATGGCTAGTTTTCCGTCGGTGCAGCCTCTATGAGAACCCATAGCTCTCCATTTTCCATTAACTTTGTTTTACCTTACTCAAATGCTGCTGGAGTTTCTACTCGACTACCATAATTTCAACTCCGTTAAGAGCTCAGTTCATTCCACTCAAATTCCTTTTTCATTGTTAATCCTATTCTCCCATGGCCCATTCTTTTAGCCAGATAGTAAAGAAGTTATAACGAATTGCTTCTCATCCTCTTGGATTACTTCTCTCCCCTCATCACTTTCAACACAACTACGAGCGCTTGGATTTAGGTAAGTCATTTTTGCACATGCTTCTTGGTTGAGCTGGCCATGGGAGCTTCTTAAACAATTTCTTTGATTTATGCTATTAGCTTAGTTATTTGTATGCTTATTAATTTAGGGGCTTATTTATATGCAAGTACAAAGTTTCTTTCATTTATGCTATTAGCTCAGTCATTTGTACGAAGATTACATGATAATATAAGCAGTAAAATAGACCTTTAACACAAAGGTTCCTAGGACAGATTAAAAAAGGGTCCCCAGACTAGAAACAACACTTTAACAACACAATTAAGTAAAGTTAAAATTATAAAACATAAACTAAACAAAAATAGAGAGCACATCAATTTAACCAAGCATTTGATTCCAATCCTCCTTGAGAAATTGGAAAAGTTCCCTATTATCAGCACTGGTGCTAGCTCCTTTCTTACTCTCATAACTTTTAAAATCTTCATCCAGCAAGGAACACAGAGTGGTTGCCAAGCGATGCATAACTTTCAAAGTGAAGTTCTCAACTTCCCTTCGAGCTCATCAACTCTAGTCTTTAGGGCAGCAACATCAACAACAATTTGAATGCACTTGGAGCAGGTATCTTAGTTAGGTTGCACATCAGGGGTGGTGTCTGAATCCTCCAACTTTGAGAGAAGAGCATTCATCTCAGAGAACAAGCTCAGGCCCTTGTTATCAACATCCACCTGCTCCTCACCATCATCCTTGTTTTTTCTTCATTCTCTCCCCTGTCCATAAAGTCACTAAAAATTTCATCAATACTGAAATTAGGGGTCAAGCAGCTAGCAAGCCTATTAGACTACATGTTAAATCTTATTTTTCTATCACTTCATTCTAGTTTTCATTCTTCTTAGTCTAGATTTATTTGAATTGTTCATCATAAAACAAGATTAGATTAGAGCTTAATCTTGATCACTATAGGTGTCATCCAACAAACTGGCCGAGTGTTTATGGTGAACCTTTTTGGCGGTCATAGGTGTTTTTAGTCTTCCCTTAATTCACTTGTAATGACCCTTGCTCCAGATGGATAGATTTTTTATTTATTTATCAGATTGACAAAGGTTGTCATCCAATATTATTAAGGTAAGCCAACTGAGTTTCCAGATTATAAATAAAATAAAATGAACCATTGTATATAACACTTTACTATCAATTCTATCATAGTTCAATAATGAAAATTTGACAATAAAATATACTTGTTTTTTATTATCAATTTATATCATGCTTGGAATATGCAAGAGGCTTAGACCTCTATTAAATGACTGTTTCTGAATTTGTCTCTATACTCTTGCGATTGTCCTGGGCGTTGTATTTGATGATAACGAATTTCTTATGTGTCCATTGCCATATAAGAAGTGTTTGATAAGCCATCCTTACTTGGCTGGTTGTGGGCTCTTGAGAGCATCCGATCCAAGTTGGTGAATATCAATGTACAAAATCTTCTCTATATTCCCCACTCGGATGAACTTCGATTCTTCTCTTATAGCGTTTGAATGAGGTGAGGTTGGGTCATTTCAAATAATGATGTCCATTTGATTG
>VDFB02259788.1:0-25808 GCA_007258455.2 Sequoia sempervirens | reverse complement strand
GCATGCCCATCCTTTAATTCCTCTTCGAGATTTGCTCCCTTATGATTATCATGCCACATCATACTGAATCTTTCCATAATAAATAAGATTATTAAGACACCTTTTTGTCATGATAATTTCCGCCATTACTTCAACCATTCCATCTGTGCCATTATTATCCACCGCCACCCTCACCAACCATATGACTATCCAATTATGTCAGCACAGGTGAGTGACATTTGATCTAATGACAAGACTTAAGTTATGTGCAAATTTATTTGTTTAAAGGGTTAGTACTTATTTTGAATAAAGGTTAATTAATTGGCATGATCTGTTCCTCCTTATAATTTTGAAACTTGTGCCATTTACATGATTGCTAAGAGTATGGCAATGGTTGTAATTCCCCATGAAAGGTGATTTGAATTATGCGATAAGGTGACAAGAAATTTGGTAATTAGTTTCTTCCCCATTGAGTATATCAACATATAACTCTTTTTCGGTCTGCAATTCAGTGAATAGACAACTCCAGAGTTTTGCAGAATCTCACCAGGAGATAAAGAAAATGGGAGGTGCTAAGAAGAAGTCTGAGCCAACTTTTGCAGCGCCATTGTTGGCATTGGGCAATATAGCAGCTTTATTTCAAAGAGTTGGATGGTTGGACTTCATGAAACAATTTGAAGGATACATAGAGCAGGTTGTGAAGGAATTCATCGAGAATTTTGTAGATGGGCAAACCATGGTGTGCGGAAAATGATTCCGGGAAAGTATGAAATTCATTGCTCATCTTTCTAGTCTCGAGAATAAACAAATTCATTTGAATGAAAATACCCACGTTCCTTATCAAAATTTAATAGAACTGTTCCATATGGAAGGGGAACCCCAACCTGTAATGACCATAAATAGTAGAGGACAAAATAAGGGAATCCATAGAATGTCTCTTCCAGAACCTTGGAGGTCTGCTACAGGATGGATTATTAAATATTTCACTTGTGAGGGACAAATGACTATAGTTGTGGGACCCCCTTTTCACTTGCTGACTCATTTACACCACGACATTGAGGACCCTACTCCTACTCTTAGGGTAAATTTACCAGCTTTTCTCTACCATTCAACCACCTCTATGATGGAAAAGTATAAATTTGGGATGAGGCCCCTTAAATATCACAGTTTGATACAACTAATATGTAAATACCATTTCTGCAAAAAGCCAGAAAAGAAGTGGCAAAGGTTTCTGCGAAAATTTGAAAATGAGGGGCCAAGAAGGTCACTTGAGGGAGAATCCTCTAAACATAAATAATAGTTTGTAGAATAGCCCTCCTCAGAGGCATTAGACACCCCTAAATCCCAACATACCTCCACGACTCCCAACGGTGATGCATTGGAAACTTTTCCAGATGAATTACAAACCCCAGGATAGGAAGGGGAGGTGGGAATTATGCATTTCAGAGGAGAAGAGGAGCCTCCTTGGAAGAGAAAGAAATGAAGTAAAGTTACTTTTCAAACAAATCCTCCTCTACAAAGGAGTAAAAGGTTATATTCAGGGGCCAATGAAACTGAACCTCTGAACGTAGGCAGTACTTCAAAAAGGAAGAAGGCCAAGACTCCAATAAAGGTGGTAGAAATTGATAGTCGACTTGATAATGAGGGAATAAATGAAACAAAAAAGCAAGGGGATCAACTTCCTAGGGAAAAGGACAAGGAAACCCTATCACTTGAAGAACAGGAAGGGGAGAAAATACAATTTCCACATTTAGAGTAGAATGAAGATGAACCTATGGGAGGATTCTCTCTTTTTCTTGATAGAGCAGGGAGTATACTGGAAGTTGAAGAAAATGTACATCATATTAATGAAGAAATAAAAGAAGTGCTTTACTCATCCTTTCCTAAGAACATTGAGACAAAAAATGTACCTCATATTGATGAAAAAGTGGAAGAAGTGCCTCACTCATCCCTCCCTGAGGACACTAAGGAGGAAAATGTGCCTCATCCTGATGAGGAAATTCCTCATCCATCCTTCTCTGTGGACATAGGTGATATAGAATCTATTCAGAAAAATGAGGAATTAGGAAAGTTAAAGGCATAAATTGTGGGGTTGAGAGCCAGGTTGCAGGATGACGAAGCACAAATTAACCAGCAAAAAGAAGAGATTAAGGTGTAAACTGCCATTGTACATAAAAGACACCAGGAAATTGCAAAATTGATAACACAAATGGAGGAAAAAGACAAGCTTAATGAGCAGTTGCAATACCATATTCAACAATGGAATTAGTAGAGTAAGCAGCATCAAGTTGCTCTGTGTGAAAAAGATAAGTGTATTCAAGATTTGAAAAATAATTTTATGCAATTATTCAGTGCTTTTGAAGAAGAAAAGAATAGACAAGAAATTGAATTAAATGCCTCTATGAGTAAAATTGTGGAGCTAGAACAAAATATGTAGGAGAGTGACACTCAACAAGTCATGGAATCAAAGGGGACACAAATTGAACCTATTGTTATACATTGGTTCCAGGTACGCATTCCCCCAATATTAATAAAATGGATAGAGCATTGCTATCTCTTGAAGGATGTGGAATTTGAGAATAATAGGTTAAAAAGGGAATTGGTGATGTTAAAAAAATCTTTTCATCAGGCATATAAGGGTAAACAGGATGCCTGTGAAATTGGTGAATTACTATTAGCCTGTAGAAGACCATCTAGGTTGTACTCCATGTTTCTTAATGAGCATCTTTTAAGATGGAAATTGCAAAGAATTCACCAAAACCAGCCACATGATCCTAATGACAGAGAATTTGTAAAAATATTTGTCGAGTCACTCCCTGAACAACAGAATTTGTTGTGTGAGTTCTTTGTTCATAATTTTCTCCTAGAGAAATATACAGATTTCTTTATTAACTTCTTTGTGGGAGAAGTAGAATTGTGATCATTCCTGTCTACAATGAAAAATCAACTTCACTAGAAAGATATATCAAGAGAATATGCATAGGAAAAAAATACTATAGGGTTGCAAATGAGGTACCCTCATAGGATGCCTTTCTCTTTCAAGGCACAATTTTTGGGTGTTAGACTTAAAAAGGAAGTACATGTCAAATACAATAACAATCTCTGGTTGTGTCATGATCACTTTTAGGAACAAGGGCCACAATTAATAGGACCAGCATGGAATGCATGCGAAGAGAGGTATGCCCCTCTTCCTATGCATCTCAAGAAAAGGGAAATAATTTCACCCCTTAAAATTAGATCATCCTACAGAAGAGTGGTAGCTTTGGACAAAATTCTTGAAGAATTAAAGATTAATTGGATTGATATGAGGTGCAGACCCCCTTGCTTCTTTCACCACCTCCTTCAGTATACACCAATCTGGACCAAAGTGAGGACAATTTTGCTAGGTGGAAACAAAGAGTCACTTTTCATCAGGTATTCTTGAGGAACCCAAAGACATTGCACATAGAGGCAGATGATGTGTATGATCTTAGTGCCATGTATGAGGAGATGAACAGGAGGAATGAAGGATAGGGGGCACACCAGAGAGCAGGAGGACCTACTTGGACTTAGGAAGGGGAGGAAATGATGAGGTAAAAATAACCTCATCAACATAATGGCCTCAATATGAAAATCTAAACCTTTCAACCCAAATTACCCTGCCAATTGATTACCTTTAGGAAAAATAATTGCTCTCTTTTTATGAATAAGTGTACAAACTTTACTTCTTGAAGTTAGGTGAATTAAGCTTATTTATGTTGATTTAATGGTTTAGTCTTCGAGCATTTCACAGGTTAACTCCACTCCCAATCACCATTCCAATCAAAAGGGAAATGAATGCGGATCTTAATACTTTTGAAAAACAAGTGAGCGGGCGTCAAAATTTCAAGAGCACACATTTTGGGCCGAGTCTTCATAGTCTGTTATTTTTTAGTTTCAAAAAATTTATGGCTCGTGCGAGCCTCTTTAATATTGTATGTCATGGGCTTTAAATTCCATCTGTTATTTGCAATATGTTAAGTGGAAAGTAGGATTTTGTTAGTTCTCTTCATATAAATATGTAACTATTGCAAATAATGAATAGAGAGAAGAAGATTATCGTTATGCTGCCAATATGTCTTTTGAGTAAAAAACTAGCATATGAATAAAAATGAGTTTTCCTGCCACTCTTTGAATTACTGAGTGATGTGAATGAATTCTTTGGAATGAAGTAACTTAGAGATTTCCAGTGCATGTGATCTGAGATAGCTGTAGACACACCTGAGAGTTGGCCACTCGAGGGTTATAGATAGATAAATAGATAAGTATTCTATTTCTTATTCTGTATTTTCTTTTAGTAGTTAACAATTGGAATTGCAATTCATTTTCATGCGTATATGTTATGTTGTCAATGTCAAGCCTACAGGTTGTAACTAACTCCATAGTTTCTGAGCTTAACATTTGAATGTCTGGAGCATCTTTCTTCAATTGATTCTGTTAAATTGTTTTATGTTAGGAGTTGGCTTGTTATCTTTTGCATTAGATAAATGTTTCCTAATTTCTTTACATGTTTTCCTTCTTCAGCAATTTATGCATTCTTTAGGTTAATCATTTCCATGCTTTCTAGTTTAGTGGTGATGCTTTTCATATTTATATTTTTTTGTTTTTTGGTTTGATTCATTTCCCACTTTCTAGATAGATGATTCATTTCTTTCTAGATTACGGGCCCTTTAGCTTAGAGATTTTATTTGGTTGGTTAGTATTTAGGAAACCTGAGAGAGAGAAGTTGAGATGTCTTCTATTGCATATAGTCATTGGACACTGCCCAATTGATATATTGATGTGTTTGTTCACTAAAGTGTTAGGACCTAATGACAGCCTGTCAATAAGTTTCAATGGATTAGAATAGGTTTTTTTTAAGCTTTTGTATTTTAATATGTTAGTTTTAATGGATGCTTAGTTTAGTTTTGTATTGAATGATATTATTGGATTGATTTTTAGTGGCTTGAATATGCTTCAAATTCTCATGGATCAAGTGTAGTCTGACCATAATAATTTATTGTTCACAACAGGTATTGCTCAAGTAGTAAGAATGGAAGCTATCAAAATTCTTTCTTTTCTGCTCACAAGGACTTCAAATTTTATCAGATGGATGCCAAATTAGTTTTCTTGAATTGAGATTTGGAAGAATAAGTATACATAGAGATACCTGATGGATTCCAGTTATTGAAAGAACTAAACATGGTGTGCAAACTCAAAAATGCATTGTATAGTCTCAAACAAGCTCCTAGAGCTTGGTATGCAAGGTTGGATAAGTACTTGCTTTAGCAAGGATTCAAGAAAGGTACCACAAATAGTAAACCTTACTTCAAGATTGAGGATGAAATAGTTTTGATAGTCGTTGTGTATGTTGATGATATAATCTTTGGTGGAAATGATGGGATGTGCAAGAAGTTTTCTAAAGAAATGCAGAAGGAATTTGAGATGTCTATGATTGGTGATTTATCTTTCTTTCTTTGTCTTCAAATCGCTCATCTAAATGATGGTATCTTTATTTCTCAAGAAAAGTATGTCAAGGAGATGTTGAAGAAGTTTGGTATAGAAGATTGTATTAAACCAACAAGTACTCCCATGGTTACTGGTTGTCATTTGAGAAAAGATGATGAGTCTCCCTTGGCTGATCGGACTCTATATGGATCTATGATTGGAAGCTTGTTGTATCTAACTACTTCAATACCTGATATCATGCATGTAGTATGTTTGGTTACAATATTTCAAGCTAATCCTAAATAAATGCATGTGAAGGTGATCAAGAGAATCATTAGATATTTTAAGAGTACTCTTGATTATGGCTTGTGGTATCCAAAAGGTAATAAATTTGATCTAAGTGCGTACACCAATGTTGATTGGGTTGGTTGTGTTGATTATAGAAGGAGTACCAATTGTGGAGCTTTCTTTTTAGGAAGTAGATTGGTTTCATGGAACAATAAAAAAAAAGATTCAATATCATTATCAACTCTTGAGGAAGAGTATATTGCAACAATATCTTGCTATACAAAAGTGTTGTAAATGAAGCAAACATTGAAGGATATCAAGATAAAGTATGATGAGCCTATTCCTATTCTATGTGATAACACAAGTACTATCAATATTTCCAAGAATCCAGTGATGCATTCTAGAACCAATCACATATCAATTAGGTATCACTTTATAAGTGAGAAGGTTGCAGAAAAAGAAGTCAAGTTGGAATATATACCTACAAAATATTAGATTGCAAATATTTTCACAAAGGCTCTTGCAAAGGATACATTTAAGTATCTCTGATAGAAGCTAGGGGTAGTTTCCCATCCTTCTTCTTGCTAGATTCATATTTTTTGCATCTATATATGGGGGTAATTCAAGCCATATCCTTATTCTTAAACTGATGGTGGCTACCTCTGTAATGCTTGCGAGATGAGCAAAAGCATTTTAAAAAGTCAATTTCGCTTTAAAAGGTTTACAAGTAAATAATGCCATTATTAAGAGTTTCCAAAGTAACTCAATGCAAATGAGTTAATTAAATTTCCTTTCTTGTATATAAAATATAACATTGCATTTCTTCATGATTAAGCACATGGCCAAGTATATCAATGCATTTTCACATATATAATCATTCATGCTCAAAATAGATCAATAAACCAATAAATAATTATTCACATTCAAGTGAGATCAATAAATTCAATAAATACATTTGTATCAATGTTACATCATAACCTTAATAGCACATCTATTTCAATGTTGCAGTAACAAATGTCAAATACAATTACATTTTACAAAGGGCTTTACAAGCCATACAGTAGAATACACAAGTACATCCATAGTAAAATAAAAACTCTGATCCTCCAACTACCGTGACACCATCGGTCTTCTTGCGAGTTGGGCCAAGAGTGTGATTGAGGCGCCTTTTCCGCCCAACCACGAAGTACATGACTTCCCTAGGGTTCCTTCCTAACTCGAAGGAATCCCCGGCCCTACATAAGGAGCCTAGCAACCTGACACAATAAAACAGGAGGGAACTCTCGATGCATGCCTGGTGCCTATATGCATTTCTAATATGAGAATACATATTTCTTGCAACAGGAGGTGGCAGAGACTCAAATACATATATTTCTAGGCTTTTTAAACAAATCCATCTATTTCAATGGTACAGGTGCTTGGCCAAGCATAAATAAAAAAAAGTGGTAGTTTCAGAAAAGGTAAAACTACCGTCTCTGTGGATCCACCTTCGGCATCCTATCCCGGAAGTTACCAAAATACAGTATAAAGAGAAAAACAGAAAATTATGCATTTTCCTTATATGCTTCATGCATTTCATTGATTCTAAAAAGAATTTCCTTCATTTTTTTTCCATATTCATAAAGAGTTAATCAAACTATTTTCAGTCACAATTGCAGTGAAGGTTATCGGTCTATAGAGTTCAAAGAAAGTTTTCAATGCATTCTTGTGTTCAATCTCAGTTTGGTTGATCAAGATAAATAGATTTAAAGTTTCAGAATTTAAATAAAATATGCTCTCTTTCTCAGCAAAATCACAAAGTCAACACGTTTTCCTCTATTTGATAAAAGATTTGTTTTCATTTCATGCTACACTCTTGAGTGTTCTATGTTCCAATCAGTTTCATTTGTATACAAGTCTGAGTATCATGTCATTTTCTTGTGTATTGTCACTGACAGAAATAATGTTTCCAATATAAAACATTGATCATTGATTTACATTTTTAAACATATATACATGGGTTTATTTGAATCTTTGTGTATATTTATATATACATGTAAATATGCATCCTCTCATTCATGTTATAGACTCAGTCAAATTTGAAAGACAATAAAATATCAAAACACCTACAAATTTTTGGTTAAACAATAAACTCAGTAGGATAATACATGTAGAAAACAGAGGTTTGCATACTGACTTCTGTGTGTTTTACTGGAAGTTCTTATGAATATAATCTAGATGTCAACAACTGAGAAAATGTTTACACAGTTTCCAAAAGAGACTTCAGATTTGCATGACACAAAAACTTCATTATTGCATTCTCAACATCACAATTACTTCTGAGGATTTCAATGTTACACAGAGTTATATAGGTACCTGTTTCTGAAACATGCATGACTGAGTAAAATTTACTCATTTACATGTTTATATATATATACTTATATTTACATAGTTGTATATATATATATATAAATATAGATTAACATAGTTATTTTCCTGCTCACATTTTACTGCCGTGCACATAGGAAAAAGAAATTTACAGTGTTCAAAATATATATTAAGCATCCCAAATAAAGATTGGGAACCTTGCCTCTCCCATAGGGAGGGCGCAGGTTGTGAGGAGGTTGCACCCTCTCCACAGGCCGCGGCCTGTGGAGGGCGCGAGCCTCCCCACAGCGTCGTCCCTTCCCTCGGGACGGGGCTGGGGGTTGTTTCCCCTCCCACACACAATTAAACAATGAGATACCAGTGCCAAAAACTACAAAAACCACAATATTTCATTCGGACTTTTCAAAATAAAGTCAGGTAAAGATTTATAAGCGGAATTTTGTGTATATGTATATGTATATATATATATACATAGGAATGCAAATTCTTGTGTGTATATATATATATATATTTATGTCTATCTGTTTATATATTTTTTATATGCTTTCATTCCTTTCAAAATATTTTGTACAGAAGAATAGAAAAAGAAGACAGAATCATGAATTATAGATTACAAAAGAATAATACCCCATTCTGGAAGAAAGAATTTGGACAATTTCTCACAAGGAAAACAAATAAAGAGAAGCTTCTCCCCCATATTTTAAAACACAATTTGCAAACAATATCACAATTTTTGCATGCAAGCTCTCCAACTGTTTGCCAAAATTTGAACTAGATTAATAGAAAGAAAAGAAAAACCTGTTTAAAAACTTCTAGTTGAAGATGCCCGAAATTTCCTTCAACCTTCTTCTCCTGCGCTGGTTCTTTTCTGGTGAAGCTTCCCCCCTTTCTCCTGTCTTCTCTCCTCCTTAAATCCTTATCCCGTCTTCAGAAATTCATGCTAAAACCCCCTTCCAAATTGCCAAATGAAAAGAACTTCTTGGCAGCCATTGACACCCAAACTTCCAGAGAATATTGTTTTTCAAGAAGAAATTTCAAGAACCGTTTCTTCACGGGAATGTCTTTTCCTATTCTACATTAATTTCCTCTCTTATTAAACCCTAATAGAAATTAAAACAAATGCAATTAAAAATGTTTCAATTTTATTTCAATTTCATAAATAAATAAAATATAATAAAATATTTTCTATTACTTGCACAAAAAGTTAGATAAGTAATTCAAAAATACTTTCTCCATAAACACATATTCCATTTGGCTTATTATTTAAATATCACAATTAAGATAAATTTAGAAATCATAAATCTTTTAAAACTACTATTATTAATTAATTTATATTTATGTTATTATTTTATTATTTATTTATTTTATCCATTTATTATTTATTTTGCAAATAATTCAAAGCAATCCATTTAGAATAGACATTGCCTAAATGCAACTATATGATTCTAGGTGTTGTGTGTGTGACCGAGAGTTCTTCCTCTTTTACCCTATCGGGAAGCTAGCCTTCTTTCCTCAATCACACTCTTGGTCTTCGACCACCTACAACTCATGTGCACTCAAGCACGCAACAATGAAATTGTATTAGTAATCGATATAGAGATATAAATCAAAGCAATAATTAAATCAATACTTCAATTTTGTTCTATCTTACATATTCAAAATAAAATGCATTCATAATTTCAAAAGTAAATACTTTTCACATTTCCACACCAAAGCATCGTAATAAATCATATTACTCTAGCACATATCATCATTCATAAAATAAATCCACACAAAGCCATAGACAAAACAACATCAAAGTCTGAGACGTGACAACCTCTCAGGGGGAGTAGGTAGTGGTTGTTGTTGACAGGGGGAGCATGTAAGTTGTTTCAAGGAGAGAATGTACATCAAAGGGGGAGAGTTTGAAGAGAAGAAATTATGCTCAAAAGGGGGAGAAAAAAGGTCCTTTTTCCCTTTGTATTTGATGTCAAAGGGGGAGAGAAATGTGCACCTAAGGGGGAGAGAGATTGTGCACCAAAGTGGTGTGAGGATTATTCTACCATCAATGACAAAGGGGGAGATTGTTGCATCTTGATAAGCTTGGTTATCATTGATCTCAAAAGTATGTTTTAGATTGTTGCAGTTTGGTTGTCATTAAGAGTTGTTGATGTCAAAAGAGAGTTGCATTATAGCTACCAGAGTCTTTGAGAAATGCTCTGCATTTCTCCAAATCATCTATATTATGCATTCCATCAAAACTAATTGAACCTTTTCCACATATCTTAGCAGATGTATCATCACCAAACTTAACTAGACCTCCTTCATATTTCTCAAGTATAAAAAACTTACTTTTATTACCGGTCATATGATTTGAGCATACATTATCAATGATCCAGTATTTCTTCTCCTCTCTAGCATGAAAAGCAATTATAATAGTTATTTCAACATTATGACCTACTTTCGGATCACTTTCCTTCATACATCTCTTAGAGTTAGCAGAATTAGATTCAACATTTATAGCCATGAACAAGAATTCACTATCCACATCATCCGCATAGCCAAATTCATCATCAAATATACTGGCATCTTCTCAAACATAATAACTTTTCTTAACATTTTTTCCTTTTTTCTCCTTATTTTTATCATTCAAAGCTTTGTTTGGACATCTTGAGGCATAATGACCTATCTTTCAACAACTAAAACATTTGAAAGGTAACTTACCTCTATACTTTCTAGTACCCTTTTTCATTCTCCTCACAAAATTTTCTTGTACATCATCAAAATCCTCCTAATCTGATTCCTCGGTCTTCTCTGATTTTTTGGCCTTAAAAGTAGTCTCAACTTTTGTATTACTCAGGCCACATTCTCTCATTTCAAAAGTAGATAAATCACCATACAATTGATCTCTATTATATTTTCTTAAATCCTAAGCTTCCTCGGTAGTAAAAACTTATGACTATAAGCTTTAGGAAGAGTTCTCAATACCTTTTTTTACCACTTCTTCTTCAAGCTTTCCACCAAGACCTCTGATGAATTTGACAGTCTCATCCACCTTATGCAAGTAGCTTGTAATGTTTTCATCTTCTGACATCTGCATGTTCTCAAATATGATCTTTAGATTTTGCATCTTAGTTTTCTTGATGTTATCATCTCATTCATAAATACTAAATCCAACTTTTTCCAAATCTCTTTAGCATTTTTTAGATTCATAACTTTCACAAGTTCAATATTAGAAATACCACTTAAAAGAGCATACCTTTCTTTACCATTGTTTTCATAGGCCTTGATTTGATCATCAATACTCATTCCATTTGTAGGCATAACGTATCCAATCACAATAGGCTTCCAAATTCCATATCCAAGGGATACCAAAAACCTTCCATTCTGGTCTTTCAGAATGCATAATTTGATCCATCAAACAAAGGAGCGTCTCTCTTGTGTGTCATCCTAGATCTACCTCAAGTGATTAAGCTTTATTCTAAGGAACCTTTCTCTAATACCAATTGTTGAATGCGCAAGACAATTGAGAGGGGGGGTGAATCGCTTGTACATTAAAACATCAAAACCCTCATTAACATTCAAATCCACATAAACTTCATTAGCCTTTAATCTGTTAGAATGATTTAGCATGAAAGAAAATAATAGAAAGTGAAACACATCAACACCATGCACAATTGAACACCAAATTTACATGGAAAACCTGAGGAGGGAAAAACCACTATGAGCATAGCTCACAATATAAATAATTGCAACACCAAATACAATAGGCTCACTACCCAAAAGAAAGAAGAGATCACTACCAGATTATAGAAAAGAAGAAAATAAGATTGTTACAATGAGAAATTCATCTCAATGCAATAGAAAATTCCACCATATAATCACTAAAACATTTGCATCCTTTCTGAAGATTGTAGACACCTTCTACTCACTGCATCCAATAGTCTAACTCATTAAATCTTGCACTGCACTTCACAAATTCACACTTCACAACTCTACAATTTGCACCACACCCACTACTCACTCATCCTCCATCAACACAACACTCATTTATACCTTACCTTGAAAATATTCTCCAAAGTCGTCTATGCACCTCAACCATGTAAACTAAAATTAGGTCAACACAAAAAATTCTCGTGGTGGAAAGGAATGAAGGAAGACCACATCACACCTTAATTCAAACCTAAATACACTCATACATGCCACACCACACTTCCATAATCACCGAAGAAAATCTGCAATTAGTGTAAACACCCAAGGTGATTGAACCCGTGTAAACACCATTAAACAATTAAGTACATGCTTCCTTTAATCTTGAGACAACTCTCAAACAACAAACATCACTTGAAAAAAATCTAGAATGTTCCACAAATACCATAAAATTTAACAAATTCCTTTGCAACAACTTTCACCTAAAGAAAAACTCACCATGTACACCCAATTAACCTTTTACATACTATAACTTAAGAAACTAAATTTCAAAGCACCAAACCACAAACAACTTCATTCAAAGGTAGATATGAACCTTACCAACACATTCTAGAACCACAAGACCAAAACACAAACTATGGAGAAATGTGGAGTAAAACCATTTCTCTTAGATAACACTACAATACACATAGTTCACACAATGGTGAGCACAACTTTCACTACACAATGATATAGAATAAGAAACTCTGGAAATTACACCACTAAACACATTGATCAACATATCCAAACCAAACAAGCAGATCTTCAACATAGAAGAAATGTAGAGAAAAACTAGAACACCACTCTGTATTCCAAAGCACCTCTACAACACATTGCTTCCTCTTTTATTCAAATTGTCTCAAAAGCACTTGGAAACAAAGCACCACAAACACATTATCATCATCTAGAACACCTCCCTATCACAACCAAACTAACTGCAACATAGCAACTTAACCATACACATTCTTATCAAAGAAACACTAGAGGTTAACACTAGTAACACTTACTAATGACAACATAATGAAACTAATCAAAACATCATCAATAGAATTTCAACAAATAGCATGAACCAATTGACATCAATGACAACACAAACATAAGCCTATTGACATCAATGAAAACACCAACTACTCATACTTGCAACAACTATATGGTCAAAAAGAAACAAAAGGATTTTTAGGAAAGAAGATCAATCTAAAGCAGTAGTCCATAAATTGAAAACTGTAATATCAGAAACAATCATGGACCATATTCTAAAAATTCAACCATTAGGCAGTGGTAAAATCTTCACGTCTTAGGATTTTCAAATTTGGCTTCTTGGGAGAATATTCAACTAATCACACAAGGATCCATTCAAACAACTAAACTCAATCTAGTGAATAGGATGTTGATTCGTTGGCAACCTACTCAATTAGAAAAATAGAAACTCAATTTTGATGGTAGCTCCCACATAAACCCTAGTATATCAGGGGTGGGTTGTGTAATTAGGTATGGTAAGGGGGTAGTGTTTTGTGGTTACACAACACATCCCAAGTTTCTTATGAAAGCTTGGGGACCCAAATTTTAAAGTACCAACTCAACAAAGTGAAAGGAAATGGCTAGATAAGTTAACTGCAAAAGGTCACAAATTGCCACTCGAACAACTAAAATTTGAAAGGGAAGTTAGCTAACTAGGTTTTTGGGTAAATCAAGTTTGAATACATGGATTTAGGTAAGTTGATCACTTTGAATTTGGTAAGTTAGGTCATTGCATAGCAAGATTGAAATCTCTAAGTAGAAAATACAAAATGTTGTAGGATTGTGAGTGTGTCATGTGAAGTATAAAGGTGCACTGCTAAATTCTTAGGGCTTAAGTTGACACAATTTTTAAGTTTGAGAAAGGTGTTAGATCAAGTGTTTAGGTATTTGGGTAATCAGTCTTCATAAAATCCATAACAAAGCAATCCCTAAGGTATTGTTCATTTGTCTCTAGTATTCTTGATAAGGCCAAAAAACCTAAAAACCCACATAAGAGGAAGTATCTAAAAAGGCAGAAACACGTTATTTTAATCACAAATTTATAACATATAGGGTGATCCCACAATACTGGTTTACAATTTTTGGCCAAACTAGACATTGAACTGATTTTTTCTAACTAAATCTTCACTTTCAGACACCTATAGTGGCTAAACCGTGAGGAATTTGAAGATGATGTAAACTAGTGATTTGTGACATTTTGTCTGTAGATTCTAAATATTTTTTTTTCAAAAGTTTTGGAATCAGATTGCACTTATTTTTCCATCTCCTTCGAAAATTAGTTTTTTCAGTAAACACCATTTTTAAGGAGTGATGCTCACCATATAACACATAAATTTTTTTCCATGAAGGATAAAATTCTAATCTTTTTGAATTTAAATTTGTAACTATGATATCTAGTGCTTCCAATTGGTTTCATAGTGTTTTATTGAATATTTTTTCCTTAATCAAGTTTCAAAGTCAAACCAATTACAATTTAGACATAGGCGGACTGTATAACACGTAACGTTTTTTGTATGTATCAAAATTCAAATATTTTTTGTTGGATTAAGGACTTCAATATCTAGTGCACTCATATTTTTTAAAAAATTGTTTTGATAATTTGTTATTTTTCCACATGTGCAGAACAGAGAGCTTGATTTTCGGTGAAAAACCTACATTCATAAACAATAAAAATAAATATAATAATCAAATTAAATTTAATTAAAATTATACTTTTTTGGAAGCTTATATTAAGGACTACATACTTACAAAAAATGAATTTTAAATGAATTCATTTGATCCCCCAAAAGGTAAATCAAAAGTGGTTTTTTATGAGCATCTTGATAGGTGTAAAGGAGACTCCATTATAGGTATGGTTTAAAACTAGTGGGGTTCTATCCAAGGGGGCTTGGTCTAAGGTGGTTTGATCAAACCCTCTTCAATTGAAATCCTTTAAATGGAACTTTTCAAGGCTTAAATCATTATATTTTCTAAAAATATGTGATTTCAGCAAAAATCAATATCTTCCAGAAAGTGTAAACCACTATTGTGGTAGCACCCTATAAAGGGTTAGGACCATATAAGAATGATTTTAATAATTTTTTCTTCTATTAGGTTGATTAAAAGACTTAAATGTTGCAAGTTTCAGTGATTTGGAGTGTTGATGCAAGTTGGAAAGGTGGAAGATTGTAATAGAGATGCAAATGCTCATACATATCAAATTCTTGTGGGAAGGAAATGATAAAGGATCGAAGTAAAGAGATTGAAAAAGGTAGTAGGAAAGGAACCCAAAGACGAATACGCAAAAGAAATATTTGAAGGAAAGTGAGTAACTAGGAAAAGGAAGATCCCTATTTTTTACAAGCTAACACAATTGTGAGATTTTATTAACGTACATTAGTGGATGTTTTCCTAGAGTTGAAACTCAATGTCGGGATCAAGAATTTTGAAGGGAAGTGCTATAGAATTTTTCCTACGGTTTTTGAGGACTAAAGAACCCAATGTGTATTTATCTGCAATTTTCAAGCATTTCAATTATAGCGAAGGAAGTCAAAGTAACTTTGACTTTATTTTCATATCCTGGGATAAATATCTATTGATTGTCACCAATGATTTTGTGTCATGTGTTATTCCATGATTGGCTTATTTTCACTTAGCCATGTGCTATATTTGATCGATTGATGCCTTGTATTCTATAAAAGGAAGAATGTTATTATTTTTTGAGGATAAAAAATTATTGAAACAATTAGACTAAAATTGGAAAATCACCAATTTTACATTTAAGTCATGTTTTTAGTTCAATTTTAGTATAAAAACTTGTATTCATAGTAGGATTTTCTAATATCAAAGAAAATTTGAAGGCTATTTCCTCGTCGCAAATTTTATGTAGTCGTAAGCTATTTGCTCCAACTAGAAGAGTCAATTTACTATACTAGATTTGGGTGCAATTTGATATTGTTCTAGTAGTGAGTGGTTATTTTCTATAAACTTCTTGCATTATTTTCTATGTAGATGTGAAGCAATCTGGTGAACTACAAAACATTTTATGCTTTAATTTGGTTATTTCTCTGTGAATGCATGGATAATAGTTGGGAGCATTTAACTTCTTAGGCTCTTTTCTCTCTTAAATCTAATCTTTCAATAGTTTTCTTTAAATGATTTAGACTAATGAAGTATGAATAGTGATGCATGTTATATCTACTAAATTCTTACATTACTTCATCTTTTCAAAGTTTCAAAGTCTATAAAACCAGTGGCCTCTTATGTTTAACAACAATTTGTACAATGAACCCCGAGTGAACCTAGTGCATCAAGACCTGACATTCTTGAGCCTTGGGATAGCCAAAATTTCCTTTAAATGGGAAATCTTATAAACTCTTTCAAGATAGATAGGTTCCTTTGTTCATTTAGTAAAGATTTATCTACATTCAACATTGTGTGTGTAACAACCACGCCAACAGGTAGTTTTGGTTGCACTAGTTTTAAATCTTCCTATGGATTTGAATAATAAAGTAGAAGCTCAAGAACTTCTATCTAGGATCCATTTGGTAAAGGAACAAAACATCTAATAAATTCAGATTGAAGGGGACTAATTAAACATAATAAATTCATGTAAGACAATTGCATCCCCATCTTAGTAGCTAAATTATCTTTTGCGACAAATTATCCCCTACTACAAGAACTTAACAACTTCCACATAAGTCATTTCTATAAAGAGGAAAATCACCTTGTAGATGGGCTTGCAAAATTTTCTTGTGATTCTACAAACAAGATCACCCACTTCACTAAAATAGAACTCCTATTGAATCCTCTCCTCCAATAAATTTCCATCAAAGATTGCAAACCCATTTGAGTGGTTCATTTTAACTTCTTTTTTTGCATGTATGGATAGGTCACCATGGAGTCTGATATCATGTTTTGGATAATCAAATTAATGATAAAAAGGATGTCATAAGTCAACCACATTCATTTATATATGTGATCTCTCTTGTGTGAATGACTGCACCCAAGATCATTGGTACAAGATCATAGATTGGTAACGTGTATTTTCCTAGTGGACATCATAACTCTTAATATTCCCAATTAATCCCCAGGGATAACAATAATTATCTGCAATGTGGAAACATACCATCATTTATAAGTTTGGCAAGGGGGATTAGAAGCAAGTGAATTCCCTTTTAAGGCATGCAATCTCAAAGCTTTGATATTCATTCAGCCTCTTTCCTTTGGCTATTTCTGTGTTTTGTGTTTTCTTTGGCTATCTGCTATCCCTTTTTCTGACCTATTATGTGAAAAATGGAGCTCAAGTGGTCCAACAAACAGGTACATATCCCAATCCCCAAATGGGAGTATGTATAATTTGATGTGTTCACAATAGAAATGTTGAATAAGGTTTTCAAGGTGGACTATGCTAGGGTAGAAATGGTGATTAGAACAATTGTCAAGGATCAAATTCTCTAGATCTAACCATGCCTACTATAGCTATCATAGGTAGTGTTGGTGTTTTTTAATTCCCAACCTAATCTTCAAAATAATCAATAGGATTGCCATTCCTAATGATCAATTACTTTGAGGGATTGGAAAACGAATAGGAGAAAGTTGATAAAACTTTCTCTCTTCACTTTGGGCTCCACAAGACCCAGGAGGGTGATCCTTGATAGTATTTGAAAGACCTCCTTTTCCAATTATCTTGAATACAATAAATATCATATATGTTCTTGATAGATTTGCTTGATGATTATGAAAATTTGAAAATCTAGCAAAATCCTTTAAGAAATTCAACAATGCATAGCAGGAGAACATGCAACAACATCTAATTATCAAATAATTCAAATTGAAATTAATATTCATGATTTTTCTTTAAGTGTGAGACCATGGATATTGTAACAAACATAAATGCAAGAGACCGATGTCTTAACCTAGGGAACGGAGTTAAAATAAATGCAATTGAGACTTGTATAACAATATTTTCCCCCAAACATCATAAATCTTTACAGTAATGTCCTACACTACTGCACTTTAATATTTCTAACCAACTCTACTTATAAATACTTGCATAATTTCATACAATTCAACATTCCCATTAAAGCAGATTTAATTGACTCCTTAAGTAAAATCTATAAAAGAAACATTCAACACAAGAAAGACTACGAAGATGAATAAAATGATCCTTGATCATCTTTCATTCATAAATTATATAAATCATAAATGAGGAGACAATTGGCTTAAAATCATGCCATTTTATATTTCAAAAATGATGCTAGTACTATCATACAAATACCTACAAACTAAAAATAATTCTAGACTTAGACAATAACCTAGACTAAAAATACAAACTCTATTCAATATGCTCTGTAAAATATAAAAGTTTCTCCAAGATCCCATGAAAATGGCCTTGATTTCCCTTTTATAGAAACAAGGGGGAAAAATAAGCTTCAGGCCAAGTTACACATGTCGTATTTTCATTTGGCATACATTTACATTTCAAAATATGAGCACAACTTCTTGTGGAGAGAATATTCTAAAAGGACAAATACATTTATATTTGCTTGTTATATCTTTGTCCCTCAAAAACATGCTTGATGAAGACAGTTGTACTTACTTTGTCACTCCTTCATTCTTCATTCGGTTGCAAAGGCCTGGGAAAGATTACTAGGAAAATAAGGACAAAAATCAGGTTTTCCAGAAGACAAAACTCTTGTTTGAGCTATTTAAAAACCTACCGGCGTTGATTGTGCATAAAAGAAAAGAATATTGCTCCACATCATTTGAAACTCTCATAACTATGGCAATTTATTATACCTATTATCCCATGCTACATACTGCTCTTCAGTTGGCCAATTGAAAGATAAGAACTCATCCAATTAAGTCTTGTAGGTGACATATTTCAACACCACATGGTCAGCTTCCTTATCAAATTCCTCCAAGAACTTATTGGTGTACTAGAGCTTATCCAAACAACTCTTCATGAGGTTAATGTCAACCAGATCCTTCTCACATATAAGGTAAGCCAAGGTTGCAGTTACACTTTCCAATTGTGTCTTCCAATCCTCACATGCCTTAACCTTACCCTCAACATTCAATATGTATTGCAATATACCCAAATCACAGTCATCAAACTCTATAATCAATTATTTTATTTTATCTTCCATGGGACTTACCATTCCCTAATATTCACCTATTGTTTTTTATAATTTGATAGGTTGGGATGATTTTCTCTAGTTTATTTGGATAATAACTTGATCCATTACACATACCAATCAAAGAATTGAGTTTGGGAACCCATTTTCTCATCAAAGGAACTACCTCTATCTTATCTCTTTCAAATTTTCTAATTGTAGTCATCATCAAAGAATAATTCTTGTGCACATTGTCTAATTTCCTTAATATATTTTTCATCAAGCGTCCCAACATGTTAGAAATTACAAGCATACTTTCATCATGCTTGTTCTCCTTGTAATGCATAAACAATTCCTCATATGTTCTCATCAGATCAAGAAATTTCTACCTATCACTCCTAGATCTTGGGGGTTGTGCAGTAGAAGTGCTTACTACCATAGATCTATCTCCCCTTACTACTAGTTCCATAGATGTCGATGGAGGTGGTGCCTATTTTTATTGATGTTGCACTTGTTTCTCTAACTAAGCAATCATTTATTTTTCCTTATTGTACTCATCCAATAAATATTAATAATCCTTTAAAGCTTTGTTATATTGATCTTGCAAATATTTTGTTGTTGCTTTGTTGAACCAAGCAACATTCACTACTAATGTGGTTGCCTATACTGTTGAAGTATCTAACACTTTTTTCACAAAAAAACATCATCTTAAGTCACCTATAGGTTAAGCTACTATTGGCTTGTTTGTGTTTGGGGATAGGGTGCAAATTTCCAAAGTATCCCACTTAGGGCTAAAAGAAGATCTAGATAATGCAGCCATAACTTCATCCTCAATAAAGAGAATATCTACATTTTGCTTCTTAATTGTGTCCAACGCCATAGTAACTACTAAATCCCATTCTAGGAGCAAGAGGATACCACTTTCCCTTACCAAGCTTCTCCCTTCATCTAGTGTAATTTCTTTCTACTCAGCAATCACATGTGCCACTAGCCTACTAGAGACTTGCTCCTTAGTCTAATAAGGGAACTTTGTTATTTCATCATTCAAAATCTTCTCAAACTCCTCTCTCTTACATCTCCAAACAAACTCTTTAAATTCAAGAGTCTTGAAAAAATCATCATCTTCCAAGAATATAGTGCAAGTTGTTTCTCTAATGTCACTAGTCTTGTCTCTTCCTCCTAGATTTCCTATGTGAGTCTATCTTTTGGAGATAACAAATTCTCATCTCTCTGAGGAGATGGCATTTCTTGCATTACATCATCAACTGTCACTTCAATTTTTTCTTCATCAACATTCTCTACCCTCCTCTTTGGTGATGATTCTTTAGGAGGTGAGTCCAAATTAATAACATTATATGCAGTAGATGAGGGAGTTTGTTGCACTAGTTGAGGAGATGGGGGCATTTGCTTTGGAGGTGGGGATTGGGATTCTTCCCTTTTTATTTTGAATATATATGGTTTTCCTTGTGGTGGTTGGTATGTTGGTATTTCCTCCAACATTGGGGATTTCGCCTTAGCTCTTTCCTCAATTTGAGGAGCCTCACCAACACTATTGTCAATATTCTACAGAATAGCCTTAATTCTTAAAATTTGATCATCAATATCACCATATGTCCCCCTGAAGGAGGCATCCCTTTTCTTCTTGGCTTGTACCACTCTCTAGAAAGTTTTCCATTTAACTTTCCTTGCATTTACCTCATTCTCATCCAAACAATTCCTTATTACATCATCACTATAATCAATTACATGGTAGAATTTTGATCTCTCAATCTTTATCCTTAGATCATTTATGAAACCTTCTAGATCAAAATTTCTAGCCTTTGACTATTTTATCTTATAAGGATTGAATTTATCATATATTTTTTCCCACCCATCCTTGCTCATTTTAAAATTAAAAAATACTATAAGGGAAGAATGAACCTTTCCTTTGATTTGCCAAATGTGCTTCTTCTGCAATAGATAATTTTCAAATAATTTCTAACAATCCAATTCTCAAAGGCACATACTTTGGCAAGATATGAGGTGCTAATGTGCTTCAATACACCCTTAATATTGTGCAATCTAAATGCAAAATAAAATCACCCCAATTATGTTGGATTCCTAATTTTAACCTTCTTTCCACTTACCTTAAAAAATCCAATATAACCTTAGGTACCCTTGGCACTTAAACTTGTAATAAAAATAAGATCCTTGCAACAAAAAGGTTCCTAAATGTCACATAACTAGATTGAGTACAGTGCATATCCAACAAATGTGTGCACATCTACATTGGAAGATTATCATTATTCTCATCCTTATGATTTATCTACAGTGCAGGGCTGAATTCCTTCTTTCCTTTGTATAGGAACATGTGACAAAGAAGGGAATATGAAGAATTAATTCCCAAGTCACCCTTTTTGATGCTCATCAATCCCTTATGGATTGCCTCAGCTAGATAGGTTGCATAATCAAACTCATCATTCACCATAACATTCTGAATAACTATTGCCATAAACATTAGGGGAAATGAAATTCTCTCATGTTTATCAAATACCAAGACATAACACAATGTGTGATAAGTCTTTGATAAGTAGTTCTCAAATTTTTCTACCTTAAAAGACTCTCTATCAATTGGTGAAATCTTCACACTCCTATTGTGGGGGTCTTTGACTCTAAATTTTGACAGAAAAAACTACCCTATATGTGCTTTTGCTCTATTTATACTTCTTAAAATCCCCCAAGTCAATATGTTTGTTGGCAGTTGGATTCAGCTTGAAATTTTCTATAATTGAGTCCCCATCCACCATAATCATTGCCTTACCCATTTGAGTTCTCATAGTGTTAACAACCTCATCATAGTTTTTTGTTATTGCCTTTAGCAAGTTGATGTCCATGAACACATTTGGAACTACCAAATTTCCTAGGTCAAGCCTCCACATATTGCATGTGTAGATGGTCTATTCCTCTCTCCATACTAATGTTGAAATAATGATCATCCAAACATAGAAAAATATGCATCCCTAATTCCATTTGTCTCTAGTATTCTTGATAAGGCCAAAAAACCTAAAAACCCACATAAGAGGAAGTATCTAAAAAGGCAGAAACACGTTATTTTAATCACAAATTTATAACATATAGGGTGATCCCACAATACTGGTTTACAATTTTTGGCCAAACTAGACATTGAACTGATTTTTTCTAACTAAATCTTCACTTTCAGACACCTATAGTGGCTAAACCGTGAGGAATTTGAAGATGATGTAAACTAGTGATTTGTGACATTTTGTCTGTAGATTCTAAATATTTTTTTTTCAAAAGTTTTGGAATCAGATTGCACTTATTTTTCCATCTCCTTCGAAAATTAGTTTTTTCAGTAAACACCATTTTTAAGGAGTGATGCTCACCATATAACACATAAATTTTTTTCCATGAAGGATAAAATTCTAATCTTTTTGAATTTAAATTTGTAACTATGATATCTAGTGCTTCCAATTGGTTTCATAGTGTTTTATTGAATATTTTTTCCTTAATCAAGTTTCAAAGTCAAACCAATTACAATTTAGACATAGGCGGACTGTATAACACGTAACGTTTTTTGTATGTATCAAAATTCAAATATTTTTTGTTGGATTAAGGACTTCAATATCTAGTGCACTCATATTTTTTAAAAAATTGTTTTGATAATTTGTTATTTTTCCACATGTGCAGAACAGAGAGCTTGATTTTCGGTGAAAAACCTACATTCATAAACAATAAAAATAAATATAATAATCAAATTAAATTTAATTAAAATTATACTTTTTTGGAAGCTTATATTAAGGACTACATACTTACAAAAAATGAATTTTAAATGAATTCATTTGATCCCCCAAAAGGTAAATCAAAAGTGGTTTTTTATGAGCATCTTGATAGGTGTAAAGGAGACTCCATTATAGGTATGGTTTAAAACTAGTGGGGTTCTATCCAAGGGGGCTTGGTCTAAGGTGGTTTGATCAAACCCTCTTCAATTGAAATCCTTTAAATGGAACTTTTCAAGGCTTAAATCATTATATTTTCTAAAAATATGTGATTTCAGCAAAAATCAATATCTTCCAGAAAGTGTAAACCACTATTGTGGTAGCACCCTATAAAGGGTTAGGACCATATAAGAATGATTTTAATAATTTTTTCTTCTATTAGGTTGATTAAAAGACTTAAATGTTGCAAGTTTCAGTGATTTGGAGTGTTGATGCAAGTTGGAAAGGTGGAAGATTGTAATAGAGATGCAAATGCTCATACATATCAAATTCTTGTGGGAAGGAAATGATAAAGGATCGAAGTAAAGAGATTGAAAAAGGTAGTAGGAAAGGAACCCAAAGACGAATACGCAAAAGAAATATTTGAAGGAAAGTGAGTAACTAGGAAAAGGAAGATCCCTATTTTTTACAAGCTAACACAATTGTGAGATTTTATTAACGTACATTAGTGGATGTTTTCCTAGAGTTGAAACTCAATGTCGGGATCAAGAATTTTGAAGGGAAGTGCTATAGAATTTTTCCTACGGTTTTTGAGGACTAAAGAACCCAATGTGTATTTATCTGCAATTTTCAAGCATTTCAATTATAGCGAAGGAAGTCAAAGTAACTTTGACTTTATTTTCATATCCTGGGATAAATATCTATTGATTGTCACCAATGATTTTGTGTCATGTGTTATTCCATGATTGGCTTATTTTCACTTAGCCATGTGCTATATTTGATCGATTGATGCCTTGTATTCTATAAAAGGAAGAATGTTATTATTTTTTGAGGATAAAAAATTATTGAAACAATTAGACTAAAATTGGAAAATCACCAATTTTACATTTAAGTCATGTTTTTAGTTCAATTTTAGTATAAAAACTTGTATTCATAGTAGGATTTTCTAATATCAAAGAAAATTTGAAGGCTATTTCCTCGTCGCAAATTTTATGTAGTCGTAAGCTATTTGCTCCAACTAGAAGAGTCAATTTACTATACTAGATTTGGGTGCAATTTGATATTGTTCTAGTAGTGAGTGGTTATTTTCTATAAACTTCTTGCATTATTTTCTATGTAGATGTGAAGCAATCTGGTGAACTACAAAACATTTTATGCTTTAATTTGGTTATTTCTCTGTGAATGCATGGATAATAGTTGGGAGCATTTAACTTCTTAGGCTCTTTTCTCTCTTAAATCTAATCTTTCAATAGTTTTCTTTAAATGATTTAGACTAATGAAGTATGAATAGTGATGCATGTTATATCTACTAAATCCTTACATTACTTCATCTTTTCAAAGTTTCAAAGTCTATAAAACCAGTGGCCTCTTATGTTTAACAACAATTTGTACAATGAACCCTGAGTGAACCTAGTGCATCAAGACCTGACATTCTTGAGCCTTGGGATAGCCAAAATTTTCTTTAAATGGGAAATCTTATAAACTCTTTCAAGATAGATAGGTTCCTTTGTTCATTTAGTAAAGATTTATCTATATTCAACATTGTGTGTGTAACAGCCACGCCAACAGGTAGTTTTGGTTGCACTAGTTTTAAATCTTCCTATGGATTCGAATAATAAAGTAGAAGCTCAAGAACTTCTATCTAGGATCCATTTGGTAAAGGAACAAAACATCCAATAAATTCAGATTGAAGGGACTAATTAAACATAATAAATTCATGTAAGACCATTGCATCCCCATCTTAGTAGCTAAATTATTTTTTGCGACAAATTATCCCCTACTACAAGAACTTAACAACTTCCACATAAGTCATTGCTATAAAGAGGAAAATCACCTTGTAGATGGGCTTGCAAAATTTTCTTGTGATTCTACAAACAAGCTCACCCACTTCACTAAAATAGAACTCCTATTGAATCCTCTCCTCCAATAAATTTCCATCAAAGATTGCAAACCCATTTGAGTGGTTCATTTTAACTTCTTTTTTTGCATGTATGGATAAGTCACCATGGAGTCTGATATCATGTTTTGGATAATCAAATTAATGATAAAAAGGATGTCATAAGTCAACCACATTCATTTATATATGTGATCTCTCTTGTGTGAATGACTGCACCCAAGATCGTTGGTACAAGATCATAGATTGGTAACGTGTATTTTCCTAGTGGACATCATAACTCTTAATATTCCCAATTAATCCCTAGGGATCACAATAATTATCTACAATGTGGAAACATACCATCATTTATAAGTTTGGCAAGGGGGATTAGAAGCAAGTGAATTCCCTTTTAAGGCATGCAATCTCAAAGCTTTGATATTCAATCAGCCTCTTTCCTTTGGCTATTTCTGTGTTTTGTGTTTTCTTTGGCTATCTGCTATCCCTTTTTCTCACCTATTATGTGAAAAATGGAGCTCAAGTGGTCCAACAAACAGGTACATATCCCAATCCCCAAATGGGAGTATGTATAATTTGATGTGTTCACAATAGAGATGTTGAATAAGGTTTTCAAGGTGGACTATGCTAAGGTAGAAATGGTGATTAGAACAATTGTCAAGGATCAAATTCTCTAGATCTAACCATGCCTACTATAGCTATCATAGGTAGTGTTGGTGTTTTTTAATTCCCAACCTAATCTTCAAAATAATCAATAGGATTGCCATTCCTAATGATCAATTACTTTGAGGGATTGGAAAACGACTAGGAGAAAGTTGATAAAACTTTCTCTCTTCACTT